>ML795635.1:239632-251074 GCA_009831015.1 Picea engelmannii
GTTTGCTTTCACCTAGCCCCATGTAAAATATTTTATTAGAATTAGGAGTGTATATAAATAAGCTCTTTCGAGCATGTATTTTCTCTTGTTTGCATTTTTATTTTTGCGGCCTAATAAAGACTCCATAGCCCAACGGAAAGGCGTCTGGAACTACAGAAGGAGTTCTTAGAGCATCACAGGGACGACTCTATCCCCCATGGAGCCAGATGTTAGAGATATTTCTTGTAAGGGAGTTAGAGTGTAAGAGGATGGGTCAAAAACCCACTTGTCCTAAGTTTTGGGCGCGAGTGCGTCTGTGTTAAACAAGAATCATTTTTGGACGGCTGGAATTTGTGCGCGTAGATCAACGGTGCATAGCGAATTCCGGACCCCCCTTGCCTTTCGACCTTTAAGCGAAGGGGGGTCCGGAATCGCGGGCGCAACTCTCCGACGGTTCAAATTAGCGCGCCCGGATCAACGACGATAAAGACCATTCCGGACCCCCCCTACCTTTCTACCTTTAAGCGGAGGGGGGGGGTCCGGAATCGGGGGTGCAACTTTCTGATGGCTGAGATTTCAACGTCTGGATCAACGGCGCTCATGCACTCCTGCCATCCTCAACAACTCTGTGTTTAAGCTTGCGTGGGCCCTTCTCCCGTCACGTTGCCTTCCAACCGCTTTTCTCCCGCTGCCATGTGTCATCCATCTACCTTCCCTTTATGGTCCACGTGGTCTTCTTTCCTTCCCATAATCCACATACCATCTGCCACGCATCTCCTTCCCTCCATGTCTGCCTCCCGCTAAAAGATGTCCATCACACCTGCTTCCCTGCCTCCTCTGCTTAGCGTCTTTTTCCATGTGTCCCTCCCAAAACCCTTCTCACGCCTCGCCACTTCCTTCGCGTCCTCACAGTTTCGGCCCCTTCACTCCATTTCCATCCCCCCCACCTTCCGTGCTGGCTCCCCACGCATATCCTTTGGGCCAGTCAAGCTATTCCAGGTGGCAGCACGAGAAGTCTTCCATATCCCGAGGTGCTGAGTTGGCCAGATCGTCCTCGATCCCAAGAAAGCAGTTATTGAAGTGGTTGGTGGTGGTTAGACATCTCCTCCGCCATAATGGGAAAGAACGGCCATGGATTTAAGGCACGTCGATTCGCCATTGAAACTGTCAAAGAATTAAGATTGCGTCTGACATAAGTTGCACGATCTTTCAGATGTTGACTATCAAAATCCATGCAGATGCAAATCTTTCAATGCAGCGTCTTGATTTCGCTGCTGTTGTTGTTTTGAGTATATGAAGGCGTTTTCGCCATTTTTGTATATATGGATGGTTGAGCTGAGCTCCCGGTTGTAAATCTTTAATGAAGCACTAATACTCTGGTTATGTATGCACTTTTGAGACTTCTTCCCTGATGAATGCCAGTTTCTTTTACATCTTTATTCCACTGTGTTAGAACCGCTTGGAATTGGAGGATCCAGTCGAGCTCTAACTGTTATAGGATGATGTTGGTAGGATCACTGTAGCAGTTATGATGTTTCTAGCCAGTTCTTGTGATTTTCCCCGCACTGAGTGACTTGGAATTGGAGGATCCAGTCGAGTCCTCCTCAGTTTCTCGAGACCCTGAACCAAGCTGAGCTTGCATTTAGTGTCTTTCTTCTGCAGATAGCCGTAATCCTGTTGCCCAAAGCCGTCTGTTCATTTCCCTCACCAAGTCTTCCACCTACTCACCCTTTTATCAACCCACTAGCTGAAGTTGGATCAAGACCTCCTTTGTCACCATATGTACCAGACTCAGTCCCCAAGTTAGAGTGATATCTCCTCGAGTTTTCCTCCATTTGATCACCCCTTTAAAACAAATCGTGACATTAAACTGATGGGCGTCGGGCTCTGCTCCTGCAAGCAATCCAGGAGTGACTTCCGGCTCCAACAGAAGGATTATTGAGTAGAGAAGGGGCACCCTTCCTGGGGTGGGAAAAACATGTGGGGAATGTGAGACTGTAGGCTGTTAGTTTGAGTTGGCACCTGTGACGAAGTCTTTCTGGTTGTCTATGATCTACTAGCCTGGTTAGGAATTCCATCTCGGGGGTGACCCATTGCTGAGAGTGATGAGAAGTGTGGTCTAAGGCTGGGAGGTTCGTGGAAGGTCTGCATGCAGTTGGTGATATTACTACCAAGATAAGTGTCAATTGTGTGATAAATTTACATGCTGCATTATTATTTACATGTTTATTTTTATGGGTTTATCCTATGTGTGGTTATAACTGTCTTTATATTTATGGGTATTGTTTATATATGATGGATGTATATGTTTACTATTATTTCAGTATGTATAATACATAGTTGGTGGCTTTATGATTATTTTCTTAGCCTTTCATGCTAACTTCTATAACTTAGTAAAAAATTGCATTGTCGACAATCTCCTCTAGAGCACTTTACCGGTTTAAAAGGAAATCGATGGTTTTAGAAAAGAAAGAAAACAAAACTTACAAAGTTTGATAGGTCTGAGATTTCCCTTGAGTTTTATATCGAGCATTTTAAAAGTTTCCATGTTGTGGATGCTGTATGTTGAAGTTTTAAAAGAAATGGTTATGGCACAAACAAAATTTGGTTGGTGGGGGTTTTTGTCATGTTGGTTTGGAAATAATTGGCTTGATGAACAATGGTAAATTCAATATGGTTTCAACATAGGACATTAATGCTGATAATGAAATTGAGTAAATGATATTTTATAAAATAGAACAATAATCATTTCATTCCCGTTCATAATTTCATTTTTCTCTCATTATATTCCCACCATTTCCTGATGACCTTTAATTATTCCATGTTCTATTATTATGAATTTCATTTTTAAGAGGAAGGGATGGAGGAGGATTGGATGCCGACTCGAATTGGAAATTATGACATTGAGACATTTTTTTTATGAGAATAAGTTTCTTCTTTTTTCTTGAACAATATCCATTTATTCATTTCCATCCATACTATAATTTTTTATTCATTACAAATCCCCCCATTTTCCCGATGATCATATAACTCCATGTTCCAATGAAATTTTTATTAAATTCGATATGTGATGGATTGTATCAATGGATGGATTGCATATGCTTCTATTGTGGATGATAGAGCCAAGATTTTGATTTTATTTAGGTAGAGTGTTAATGAATGGATAATTAATTTTTTTTCATATTCTAATTTGAATCTTTCTTTAGGATGAGTTTTTTTCAACTCGGGAAGCAATGGCAGAGGTTCCAATAGAGGCAGCAGTAGCTTAAGGCTATTGCACAAGATAAGTCAGCGGAAGGGTCAAAAGAAGAAAACAATAGGGAAAAGAGGTAGACTGCCTCTCACAATGAATATGGGTTTTAATGCTATTTCATGAGAGCATATTTTATTTTTTGTGGTAGGATGAGAAGATGTTTTTGGACAAGGATACATTTATACAGATTTCTCTTGGACAACATGGATATAGTTCTATTTTTGGGAAACAATCATATTTTAATTTTGAAAACTAAAATATTTAGCTATGAGGATGTGAGTTATAAGGCCAATGTTCGAGAATATTTTTTGGGTGTTATATTTCATATTTTGTTTATCATTAAAGTGATGAAAAATGGAGTAACAAGGAGGAAATATATTTAGTTTAAATTTAAACAAGAAAAATTAGGGGTCCCACCTATTTAGTTATTATTTAAAAGTACCCTAATTTATTTATTTATTATTATTTACTTGTCTCAACTTATTGGTTAAGCTAACTAAAGATAAAAAAAAGAAAGGTAGTTGAACTACCATAACTTATTGAAGAATAATAATATCTCAATCCAAGGAAGAGACAAGAGGGAGAATAGAGAGAAAAATGAGAACTTCTGATATAAGGTATTCTCTATACTTGTGAGATTATTCTTTTATTCATTCGCTCTGAGTTTACTATAAGGCTAAACCATATTGATGATAGCAAGGTCTTATTGAAGGCAACATGATTCAAAACCGAATCATATCTTTCAACAACTTGTTTCTAAATGTGTAAGATCTATCTTAGGTAGTCTTTGTATTCTTGTTTGTTTATAGATTAAATTTCATGATTGATAAATGACGGCAACCCTCCTGCCCTCTGCGACACGATCGCCCTCACCAGGACCTCTTTCAACCACGGGCCCGAAGAGTCTAAGCTCTTCTGACTCCCTCGGGATGTCTTCTACCCACAGTGCTCTTCTCGGCGATCTCCCTTTCGTCAGTCGGGAAATAGGGTTTCGCAGATTCGCGAACCTTGTGTGCACTTCCCGTGAAATGTGAAACTCCGAATCCCGATCCCCGATGTCAACGGTCAAACCTTCTATGTATCGGGGATTTCCCTATCGGGAAATCGGCAGATGAAAGGTAGTGATTTCCTTACCTTTAAAAACCCCGAACGCCGATGTGCGATGCCACGTGCCTTCCTCCACTTCATCTCCGTGGGACCCTTCGCAACTCGGGATCTCGCTGTTTCTCCGTGCTCCTTTCGACTTTGAAAATGCCGAAGTGCCGAGTCCCGACTCCTCGGGATCTCATGCAACCTGTCCCTCCGATGATCGACGACTCCGATCAAATCGGGAAATCACAACTCACGATTTCGACGTGCATGCAGCTCTTGCACTCACCAACCCCGATATGCCGATGTTCGATGGAAAACGGATTCTCTCGTGCACTTGCGAGTTAAACTCCTCGCAACTCCTCCGTGATCTGACGGTCTGCAGGATTTCGCGACTCTCCACAACGATTTCAAGTCCTCGATTCTCTTCCTCTTGAGAATCCTCCGGCTCCCAAGCTTTCCCTTGGTCCAAATCTCTCCCAGGTCTATTCCTACCACCTGAACGCAGAACTATCCCTCATGAGCTGAATTCTCTCCGACTCCCTCAGAGACTTCGAGCACGATACCTGCGCTCCACCTTCAACAACTTTCAAAGTATTGAAGTCTTCCAGGTTCTGCGCTTTCACAGTCACAACAACCTCGACCTTTCTTTTCTCAGACTTGCTACTGAAACTTCAATCCGACCTGCACTTCACCTGCACGGCTCGAATAACCCAACACGAGAATAAGAGCTTCACTATTGAACCTCCTCAACGCACTCTATGCAGAGGAATTCGACTGCACTCTATGCAGGAATCACCTGGTTCAAACAGTGAAACAATTGGAACTTATTCCCTCATTATCTCAGGTTACGAACCTGGTATGCAATCACATAAGCAACATATAGAAGATAAGCATAAAAAGAAGCAAGTATGCAACATCATAATATCAACAACACAAAGAGATTAAACACATCCATGGAATTGAATCAAAGCTTTCCTATTAATTCAATGTCTGTACATGGGGTTTCTTCACAAGCTCTCTGCTCTGCTCTTTCTTCTCTCAATGCTAATGCTGAATAATCCAGAATGCATATACAACAATACAACAGAGGGTGCCTATATTCCGTTTTCCCTCTCGAGAGCCAAAACTGTCTAATCTACAGTTAATTCCTATCTAACAACATTAAAACTATTAAATGCCTTCTTATCTACTTTACAATACAAAGGCGCTTCATATGAATGAAAGCATTCAAATGGCGGCACAACAATCTCCAAAGCAATTCAAAAATGTATGTGCTGGCGCTGTCCAACTGTATGTTCTTTCTTCCACGCGCTAGCTCGCTTGATGAAGTCGTAGATGCTCCTGCATCATACTCCTCGGCTCAAAAGATTTCATGGGCTCCTGTCCATGAGCTCCCGCACACTATGACCGTGCTTCTGTATAACTGCTTCTGTCTCCCAGGTAGCATCCTCCATTGGGTGGTTCTTCCATTTCACCAGGTACTCAAAATATTGCTTCCTCCTGGTCTTCTTGCCTACTCTCTTGTCCAGTATGCACTCCATCTGAGGCTTCTGCACAACTGGCAATTGCTTCTGCCACTGGATTACTAGTTCCTTGACACTCCCAGCTTCTGCATCTTCGGCCTTATATGGGTATAGGTCCGAGATATTAAATATCGAAGATATCCCGATGCCCTCTGGCAACTCAAGCTCATATGCATTCTCCCCGAATTTTTTCAGGACTTTGCACGGCCCGATTTTTTTCATCTTGAGCTTGTTGTATGTTCCCCTTGGGAACCTCTCTTTCCTCAAGTGTGCTAGAACCATGTCGCCAACTTCAAACTGAAGATGTATTTTGCTCTGATCGGCTCTGCGCTTGTATTCCTGATTCGATTTCTGTAATCACTGCTTCACCTGTGTGTGAAGTTCTTGCATTGCCTCAGCGAATTCCTCAGCTCTCGCGCTGCTAGTTTCAGCCTGTTCTGACTCACTGAGCTCAGAAAATCCTCTTGGATGTGTCCCATACAAAATATGAAATGGGCTCTTACCTGTACTCCGATTCACCGAATCGTTGTACGCAAATTCTGCCTGTGGTAGGATCTGATCCCAACTGTTGTGATGCTCCGTCACTAGGCTTCTCAACAAATTCCCCAAGCTTCTGTTGACCACTTCTGTCTGCCCATCTATCTGCGGATGGTAAGCAGAACTGAATGTTAGATTAGTCCCTAGCTTCTTCCATAGCGTCCTCCAAAAATGACCTATGATTTCGTGTCCCGATCCGAGACTATGCTTCTCGGCAATCCATGCAATCGCATGATCTCTTTGAAAAACAAGTTCACGATGTGGGTTGCATCGCTGGTCTTATGACACGGAATGAAATGTGCCATCTTCGAAAACCTGTCCACGACTACAAAAATGGAATCCACTCCTCGATGTGTTCTCGGTAAACCCAACACAAAGTCCATGCTAATGGTTTCCCATGGCCTCTCGGGTATGGGCAATGGTTGATAGAACCCTGTGTTCTGCTTTCGGCCTTTCGCGTGTTGACATATCTGGCATCGGTCAACAAATCGTTTAACATCTGCGCGCATGCTCGGCCAATAATAAGATTTGCTCAACTTGGCGAATGTCTTGTCATGTCCGAAATGACCTGCTAAGCCTCCACTGTGCTTTTCCTTCACCAAATTCTCTCTCATAGAGGAATCTGGAATGCACAATTGATTGCCCCGAAACAACAATCCATCCTGGATCATAAAGTCAATCCACAGACTCCTATCCCTGAGAACTGGATTCTCGGCTGCCTCGTACGCTTCTGCAAAATCTGCATCACCTGCATACATATCTTTTAAATTTTCAAAACCCAAGGTTTTGACTCTAAACTCCTGTAGTAATAAACTTTTTCTGCTCAAGGCATCAACCACCTTGTTCGCAGTTCCCGAAATGTGTTTGATCACGAACGTGAAATTTTGCATGTACTCCACCCACTTTGCATGCTTCTGGTTCAACTTCTCCTGTTGACTTACAAACTGCAATGCGTGATTATCGCTGTACAAAACGAATTCCTTGGGTATCAAATAATGCCTCCATTTTTTCAATGTCTGTATGATGGCATAGAACTCCTTATCGTACGTGGAGTACTTCAGCTTGGCATCATCCAGCTTCTCACTGTAGTATGCAACAGGTCTGTCATCCTGACTCAAAACCCCTCCAACAACATATCCACTAGCATCACACTTCACTTGGAAGGTCTTCTGAAAATCCGGCAGCACCAAAATTGGCTGCTCAGTTATTTTTCGCTTCAACAAATTGAAGCTCTTCTCAGCCTCGGCTGTCCAATGAAAAAATTTATGCCGCTTTTTCACAGTGTCCATCATTGTGGCACTGATTCCACTGAAGTTTCGAATGAACTTCCTGTAGAAGCTTGCCAAACCGTGAAAGCTCCTTACCTCAAAAACATTTCTCGGCGATGGCCAATTCCTGATTACTTCAACCTTCTCAGGATCCATCTTCAATTCATTTTCTGAAATCACAAAACCCAAATAAATGAGTTCTGTCTGCATGAACGAGCATTTCTTCAGATTGATCAGCAGCTTCTCCTGCTGTAGCCTTTTCATCACAATGGCCAAATGCCTCAAGTGTTCAGCCTTGGTCTTGCTGAAAATCAGTAAGTCATCCAGGTACATGACCACAAATTTACCAATGAATTCCCGCAGGACTTCATTCATCAGCCTCATAAATGTGCTGGGTGCATTTGTCAGCCCAAACGGCATGACTAGCCATTCGTACAAACCCTCATTTGTTTTGAATGCTGTCTTCCATTCATCTCCCTCTCTCATCCGGATCTGATGATATCCGCTCTTGAGATCTATCTTTGAAAAATAATTTTCCCCGCTTAGGCAATCCATCAAGTCGTCCATTCTCGACAGTGGAAATCTGTACCTGATGGTAATTTTATTAATCGCCCTGGAGTCTGTACACATCCTCCAGCCTCCATCCTTCTTCGGACTCAGTACTGTCGGAACAACACATGGACTAAGACTCTCTCTCACTAGTCCCTTGTCCTGCAGATCCTGTACCTGCCTTTTGACCTCCTCGTTCTCCTGAGGTGTCAACCTGTACGCTGCCTTATTCGGTAAGCTTGCTCTGGGTATAAGGTCAATGTGGTGACTCACACTCCTCATCGGTGGCAACGAACGAGGTAGTTCGTCCACGATGATATCAGCGAACTCTCCCAGTAGTTCCTGAATCTCCTCTGGCAAGTCGTCCACTCTTGTGCTTGTCAGGACAATTCTTGGCTTCCTGATAACAAAGAATTGTGGATCCTCATCCTTCTCCATCTCTGTGAGAATCTCTTTCCCACTCATGAGAAGTATCGTACTGCTCACTTCCGGCTTCACTTCCTTATCCTTCATCGGAAGCAATGTATGTGTCTTTCCATCCTTCTCCAAGGTGTATGTGTTCATCCTCCCATCATGAACAACATTTCTGTCAAACTGCCATGGTCTTCCCAATAATACATGACAGACATCCATGGGAATGACATCACACAAAATTTCATCCCTATATTCACCCATCTTAAAATTAACCAAGCATTGCTTTGTAACACATACCTGGTGTCCTTTTTGCAGCCATGTCACTTTGTATGGACTCGGGTGTTTATTCGTTTTCAGCTCCAACTTCTCCACCATCTCGGTCGAAACGAGATTATCGGTGCTCCCACTGTCCATTATGACCTTGCATTTCCAGCCCTTGGTCTTGCAAGTCGTCCTGAATAGTTGGCATCTTTGAGCTGTGTCCACCTCTTTCTACGGTTTCAAAAGGACCTTATGCACTGTCAGTGACTTCCCACTTCTAGTGTCTTCATCCTCCACGTCACGCCTCTGCACCTCAGCAACGTGAGCTTTTCCTCTGTCCACTTTCCTATCTGGACAGTCCACGGCTTTGTGACCATCTTTACCACACTTAAAACATGTGATAACTCCTCCTCTGCCTCTTCCTCTACCTTGGGCACGAGGAAATGTATTGGCATCAGCATAATCTCCTTGTTGATTTGCTTGCTGTCTCCTTGGCTCAGAAATTTGCTGCCTCTGCTGTGAGGTTCCACCTCTTTCATCTTTTCCCTGAGGTCTTTGCCAATCCTCCTTGGGCTTCTAAAATTCTTTCTGGGCAACCGCTTTGCCTCTAGGCTGGCTTCTGCCTCGCCCTCGCTGAACTTGCTTGCGACTCAGCTTTTCCTCGGCTTTTAGAGCCATCTGGTACGCATCCTCAACTGTTCGGATGGTGACCATGCTCAATTCATCCTGAATGTCATACCTCAATCCATTCAGGTATCTCGCCACCTTTTCGTCATCACTCTCCCGATGACCAACTCGAATGTTGAGCCTGTAAAATTCCTCGCTGTACTCTTTCACCGTCATCATCTTCTGTCTTAGGTTCTACATGCGCCTGAACAGAGTGATCTGATAATCCCTCAGAATAAACTTCGTCTTCATCTTGGTGATCATCCGATCCCAGCTTTTGATCTTCTGTTTTCCTTTAGAACGCCTGTCTTCCTGCAGCTCGTCCCACCATAAGGCTGCATGTCCCTTCAGCTTCGTGACGACATGCCTTACTTTCTTGTCCTCTTCGATGTCTTTGTAATCGAAGTAGGTGTCGAGTGCTCGGATCCAATCCAACAACTCTTCTGCGTTTAGACTTCCCTCATAGACGGGAATGTCCATCTTTGTCTTCGAGCTCATCCTTGAAATGGCTCTGATCAACCTCTCTGTTGATGCGTCTTCTGCTGAGACTTCCTCTGCGTTGTGTCCAGCCTCCTCTTCTACCTCAGAGTCACTGAATTCTGCTGCTCCAGCACCACGTCTTTGGGTGGTCTCCATTTCTTCAAGCCTAGCTCGGAGATATCTTACCTCTCGTTCCATCTCAGCATTACCTTCTGGCCTTCCCCTCCTTCGGGCATCCCTGTCTTCACAATCAGGTGACTGCCTTTCTCTCCTGGGCGGCATTATGTCTCTTCTGTCCTTGCTTCAGAAAGCAAAGGTACTCCCGCTCTGATACCACTTGACGGAAACCTGCCTTCCCTCTGCGACACGATCGCCCTCACCAGGACCTCTTTCAACCACGGGCCCAAAGAGTCTAAGCTCTTCTGACTCCCTCGGGATGTCTTCTACCCACAGTGCTCTTCTCGACGATCTCCCTTTCGTCAGTTGGGAAATCGGGTTTCGCAGATTCGCGAACCTTTTATGCACTTCCCGTGAAATGTGAAACTCCAAATCCCGATCCCCGATGTCAACGGTCAACCCTTCTATGTATCGGGGATTTCCCTATCGGGAAATCGGCAGATGAAAGGTAGTGATTTCCTTACCTTTCAAAACCCCGAATGCCGATGTGCGATGCCACGTGCCTTCCTCCACTTCGTCTCCATGGGACCCTTTGCAACTCGGGATCTCGCTGTTTCTCCGTGCTCCTTTCGACTTCGAAAATGCCGAAGTGCCGAGTCCCGACTCCTCGGGATCTCGCGCCACCTGTCCCTCCGATGATCGATGACTCCGATCAAATCGAGAAATCGCAACTCGTGATTTCGACGTGCATGCAACTCTTGCACTCACCAACCCCGATATGCCGATGTTCGATGGCAAACGGATTCTCTCGTGTGCTTGCGAGTTAAACTCCTCGCAACTCCTCCGTGATCTGACGGTCTGCAGGATTTCGCGACTCTCCACAACGATTTCAAGTCGTCGATTCTCTTCCTCTTGAGAATCCTCCGGCTCCCAAGATTTCCCTTGGTCCAAATCTCTCCCAGGTCTATTCCTACCACCTGAACGCGGAACTATCCCTCATGAGCTGAATTCTCTCCGACTCCCTCAGAGAATTCGAGCACGATACCTGCGCTCCACCTTCAACAACTTTCAAAGTATTGAAGTCTTCCAGGTTCTGTGCTTTCACAGTCACAACAACCTCGACCTTTCTTTTCTCAGACTTGCTACTGAAACTTCAATATGACCTGCACTTCACCTGCACGGCTCGAATAACCCAACACGAGAATAAGAGCTTCACTATTGAACCTCCTCAACGCACTCTATGCAGAGGAATTCGACTGCACTCTATGCAGGAATCACCTGGTTCAAACAGTGAAACAATTGG
>ML795636.1:7796-43932 GCA_009831015.1 Picea engelmannii
TTCCACAAATTTTTCTTGCATGGCATATGGGATCATACAAGAAACCATTCTATTACTACCTTCTTAGGGTTATTAGAAACCATTATATTACAACTTTCTTAGGGTTATTGAATGCATTATTGATGTTCTAGGAGACCATGACAGTGATATAGACCTATATCATGAACAATAGAAAATGGTCTTCAAAGTATTCACGTGGGATTTTAAAGACTCCAAATGGAGATGGAAATTGATGAAATACATGTGAGGTTCCAATCGGGCCTCTCTTAGTAAGGTCAAAGATACCAAGGAAACATTTCTGGAAGACATCACTCTACAAATCAAGAGTCTTTCTCAATACATATTGTCCCTATATATATATATATATATATATATATATATATATATATATATATATATATATCTATTAGACTCCCTTTTTAAGTTAGATAAGGAGACACCGAAAATGAATCCCTTCACATGACATGAACAATATGGGCCTTCTAGAGTTAGAGAGTATCCAATGATAACTCAATTTTAAACGGCATGAGAGAAAATGATGGAAAATGGTAAGAGGGCTTAGCATCATTTTTCCCATGGCCATCTTGTTCCAAAACCTCTAAAAGGGACAACTATAGGATGTATTCCTCCAAAAATGTTCCCAAATGAGCTAGTTCTAAATGAACTCATCATTTAGTTTGAACATCATGGATATGAAAATACATAATTTGAATTCCTAAAAAAAAACTTATAAGCAGAAAAGGGTTCAGTCTCTTTTATATAAAAATAAAATTAAAAAGATCCAAAAATGAAATAAAACAATGGAGCCAAACAAACATACTAGCTCAAAAAACAAAAATATGGAAAGGGAACCCTGCAACAATTGAATTACAAATTGAAACAAAAGGATTTCCCATTGACATGTAAGAGTTCACACAAAAATCCCATTTACCCACAACTAAGAACATGAGTATTGGAGATTCAATTCTCATGGCATTTCATTCAAATGAGGGTACAATAATTCCAAAAAATTCCATATGTTGTAACCAAATATATTTTTTGTAAAAATGCAAATTTGGTTCAACATTTTAGCTTATGTTTATATATTCATTGATTTATAAAGTGGTGATAGGGTCATGTTCAATCCCTTCAAGTCGACTCAAACTTGTTTAATTTTAAAACACAGTTAAAGGAAAGGAACATAAATAATGAATATAATGCATCTATGGGATAATCAGATGGTCTGAAGAGATCATAGATCAACGAGTTGCATTGATTCTTGAGTGAAGATTGAAACAACGTCTATTATGGAATGATTTCCCTCGAAAATAACTGCTCTACGAAACATGATGCTAATCTAATGAATTCATAGCTTATAAGTGTAGTTTCAAAAGTAGGAACGATTCTTTCAAAGTGATTTTGGGCTTGAGCATGGTTTTCATGTATTCATAGGTGGTAGCCCCAGATTTAAGGCTTATGTCCCCATCGTAATAAGTCAAGGGTAAAATGGCCATAAAACAAGTGGTTGTCGTACAAAAGTGCTTACAAAAAAGTAATTAATATGGTTGATAGAGATGATTTGTCCCTCAAGTGACATTACTGTTGATTATTTCATATTGGAAGCTCTTAGAATTAGTTATTTTATCAATATAACAAAGGATTTGAAAGTTGTTTCCCAATGAAGGCTCAATATTAGTCCAATATTCAACGAAGCCAAGGTTGACCACTCTGGTAAGTTCATAATATTATTCCTCCTTCGATTTGAATCCATATCACCAAAGAATTTCCCTTTTCTCCAATGATTCATAAAAGAAAACATGTGACCTCCTCCAATTTTTTTTTGTTCCATCTATTAGAGCAGGACATTTTGGCACCAATTTTGGGAATTGTGCAGGACCAAACCGCACGACGAGTTGGCTAATGAGAAGTGTGTTGTAGGTGAATCCTCGTGCGGACAAGTGGATTCCCTCTTGGTCTCTAGACTCCTAAGTCCAAGATAGAAAAGTGCTTAACATGGACACTCACTTCCTTTTAGATCTAATCAAGCTAATAAATGAAAGAGAAGGAGAAAGATATGTACCTTATTAGCGATGTTTGTCCTTGCAAAGTCCTGGCTGAGCTTCGATCCTGAACTCCCTGATAGGTCCTATAGGACAAACAAAGATACAATGGAATTCCTACTCTACTGAGATTAGCTCAAATATAGATCCATCTACCACAGACAAACTCATATGGAACAAGCACAAGTTTGAAAGAAATAGGCCAAGCATTGATTATTAATGAGAACAAGTAAAAGTACTTACAATCCTCTGAATGAAGGTGCAACAACTTCTTTCAGTTCTCCTTGTCCAACCCCTTTTCTCAAATAATCTCCACTAATTGCTTTGATGACATCTCACTCATGAGATCATAAGTTTGATTTAATTCTCAATCTCCATCCCTCTTTCACCATGAGGAGGCCTCCTTATATAACCTTTGAGAGGCCCAACCACTTGAGAGATATTTGGGATAAGTTGAGTATTCCTCTCCTTTAGTTGAGGATCTTCCCTAAGATCATGTCTTGACCATCTATTCAAATCCAACTACCTTCAGGAATTGAGGGATTCTTCCCTTATTTGTCTGAACAAACCCAAAACTTGCTCAGAAAAGGGTAGCGCTCCCCCAAAAGGGTGCACAAAGCGCTCAAACACTCCCCCAAAGAGTCTCAAGGGGCTCCATCACTCCCTGACAGTGGGTAGGGGAGCGCTCCTCTCCAAAATCCATTTTTTAGTGGTTCTTTCAATGGCAAAAGGTTTGTACTCCCTGTCAAGTGATCTCTCTTCTTCAAAACTAGTCTTTGAGGTGTCTTAAGTGTCTTTATGATGTCGTTAGAGGAAYGACAAAGGCAAKATGGCAGTATGATGTTTGTGACACTTGCAACACTTATAGTCAAGATGCGACACTTGCAGACAAGATGCGACACTTACAACACTGATAATGATGACACTTGCAACACTATTGAAGTGAGTAATTTTGAGGTGTAATAGATTGCCCCCCAAAGTATGAAATTAGAAGATGATGATGAATGAAGTACTTTGTGTACTTTTTCGAGAAAGGGTATGGACACAAAGAAACCATAAAAATCTTCACACAACCATCAAACAAATATTATGACATGTTTCAAACCCAAGGCAGGAATACCTATGCTTGAGTGATAAAGACTTTTTAGGTATGGCCGCCATAAAATACACTGCAGATCCATAATTATATTGACAAAAGGTATAGCCATTGAAGATACACTGTGGATCTACACTCCTATGACCTGAACTAATCGTAGACATGAAGAATACACAGTGGATCTACGAGATGACAAGACATAACAACGACCAATACAAAGTGGATCTATGTAACAATACATGTGTCATAGTTCAAAAGAATTCCTTCGCAATCTAGGAAAAGTATGCATAAGAGTGAAAACTCAACCCAGGGTCTTCTTACCGATCCCAATGTAGTACGAATCTAACCATGTGAATAGATGTCCTGATGTCGAACATGGAAGAAACCACTTGATTACCGGTTAATGATGTAAATCGTTAACAATCACGAGGAAGATCACCATTGATGTCAATGATTCCCAAGGTACTCTAGTACATTCCAACAAATGTGAATGGATGAGCTGAAGTCAAACATCCATGGAATCATCTGATCAGAGGTCAATTATGTAAATCCACTGTCGAACATGAGGAGGCCTTCCATTGAGGCATGTAGGTCCCAAGGTACTAACTAGTTTCTAAGTCTAGTTCCTGGATAATGTGTTGAAGTCGACAGGAATAGACTCGTCGAAGGAGGGCCTTGATGTATCCCCCATCAACGACATGAAACAGTCATAGAGATGTAATTGGTAGATCAAATGAACATGGACTGACATGGGTATTGAAACAAGATTTTGTGATGGCTGACTCCCAAGGCAGATACTTCCCTTGAACATTGAGGCATGACAACAGAAACATGACATGGACCAAATCTTGATGATGCAGTGGATGCTGTGACTTTCGTTAGGTGATCCAAAGGAGTAAAATAAACTCAGAGGATTGGCTCAGTGCAAAGGTTCAGTGGATTAAAATGCGTGCAAGGACAAAGTGTCATTTTCAAGGGCGACCGTAAGAGTTAATAGTAGCGTTCTCAAAAACTGCTTGGCTTGCTTCTTTCAATTTTCCCCCATCCAAGTAGACAAGTACCTCTTTTTAATTTAACGAGCTCGAGGAGGGTAACACATGCTCGATATAACTCACCTTTGGTAAGTCCCTCTTCCTTTGTTTAACGAACTGGAAGAAGTAAGGGTTCGGTCTCATATGAGCCCTTCAATGTATGATTGTTTAACGAGTCCAGAGAAGGTAAACTCAGTGGTTTTTCATATTTAGAGAGTCTAAAAACAACTTAAAGATGACTCCAATGTTTTCCTTTTTTGTAATGTTAGTCTCGCAAGGCCAAAAAAGAGATAAATTATCACTCTAAAGACGCCCTTCAAACCTTTTAACGAGTGGGAAAGGAAGAAAGATAACTTGACAATATTTTCACGTTTAGAGAGTCTGAAAAGAGCTTAAAGACGACTCCAAGGGGTTCCTTTTTCGTATATCCATATGAGTTCGAAAAAGTGATAAAAGTCTACTCGGTTACATTCTTACGTTTTTTTTTCAAGCATGAGAAAGAATAAAGACTAAGCTCGGTATGCCCCCAGCTTGAAAGCTAGTGGCTTAACTCAAGAATGATCATCAAAGGCTAGAGACATGCCCTCCAAGCTTCAATTCATTCACCGACTTTGAGGTTGTCACCAATTTCTCTACTAGATGGAGAAAAAGGATACGAGTGGATGAAAAGAAGGTTCAAGAGAGGTGACTGTTTCACTTTTTAATGATCTTGACACAGGAAAAGAACAATGCTCGGGGCTCTAGGTTCAATCCCTAGATTGTTGTTTCATTTTTTAACAAACTTGCTACAAAGAGGAAAACCATGCTCAAAGCTTATGTTTCATTTTTTAACAAGCTTGCCAAAGAGACGAGAAATCGTGCTCGTGACCTCTGTTTCATTTTTCAATGAGCTTGCTACAGAGAAGAGAAAAATATGCTCTTGGAATCTTCTTGATCATGACTTCCAAGAAAATAACGTCCTGGAAGGACACCATGTCAAGGGACAAAACTCGGTCATGGCTTCCAAGAGATCTTCACTGGATGGAACAAAATTACTCTATAAGGGACACATGTCGAGGGTCTCATCAGGGGTAAGGAGATCAGGCTCCAATAACCCTACCAAAGAGATCACCATCTCAACTACTGAATCCAAATCATCGGAAGTTGAAGATCGAAAATCGACATTAGGAGGGGAGATAGAGTGTATATCTCCTCGAATTTCTTCATGAGGGGGAAGAAAAGAGGATCGATGATGGTTATCATCCTGAGGTAACTCGTCAATGCTCAACATTTCCATAATAGATTCATCCGAGGGAAAAATTTGGGAAATGTAGTCGATCGCAGACGACAAGGAACTTAACTGTGATGGCATCGAGTAACTGTTGGGTGCCAATAGATGTTGGCATTCGACAAGGAAGAAGCGGATTAGATAGAAACGTATGATGTTTCAGCTGGACTAAGTGGCACGGTGTCACCTAGTGCATTGAATTCCAATGGACTAGGTATAATCCAAGGGTCATATCATTGCAAAGATTGATAAGTCGCGGTTGAAATCATTTCGACGGTGGCAATATGATGTGTAGTCGGTGGAAGTGGTGTAGGGAAGGTACCCACGAGGCTAGAATATTTCAACAAGCCAACACCAATGCTTTCATATGTGATCTTGTGGTCTCCCAAGAAAGGAATGTTGTTGGTAGCAGGAGCGCGAGCGTCAGTCGTGCATAAATCTAACTGATCAATAGTGACAATTTTGCCTTGATGAGGAAATTGTACACATCGAAACACCGATGAGGCAATGACAGTCATAGCATAAAACCAACTTCTTCCAAGTAACAAGTTGTAATCAAGGGGAGCATCGACCACCTCGACATCAACAGTGATATTTTTTCCACCCAATTGGATGGGTAGGGACTGTAAAATCCCGCGGGGATGAAAACCTTGCCCATCGAATGTGCGTAACATCATTGGGGATTTGTTAAGTGAGGGTGATTTTAAACCTTTCCAACATGATAAATACATGACACAAGTAGAGGCTCCCTCATCCAAAGCATCTTCTGAATTGTCTAACGGAGGAGAAACAACACTCCCAGCGTCAGATTGATTTTCTACCTCTCCATGGTAGTTGTCTTCTGAGGGTTAGGAGGTAAGGGTTGGTAGCCTTCCGGAGGAATCCCTTGCATCCTACGTGATCGACGAAGACCTTTATCGTCTACATGCTCAATTTTGGAGAATAACAGTACATGCTAAAAATCTAGGGCCAACTAACAAAAAGACACAGCATACGCTAATAAAATCTAGGAATCAAAACCAAGAAAACAAAACTTCTCTCGATGATCGTACTAGTTGGTGATGAAATCCAATGTCGTGTGACCAAGTCAAGAAGGGGCTAGGATATGGTGGAACATTTACAATGGATACCTGCTTAACGGACTTTCACCTTGGTGCAAGCTTCCACGCAGTAGTTGTGGATTTACCCTCCAAGGAGCCCGAGTGAGTTTGACCAATGTCTGTTTCAGGTACAGTGAGACTTCCCTTCACTGTCACCTTGTGTAAGTACTTAAGGATTATGGCAACTAAGGACACCAACTCGCAGTCAGCCCTTGGGTGGGTACAGTCGATAGTCTGATCCGAACGTATGGGTAGGATAACAAGTCCGAAATCAACTCGAGAGGCTCCCACACATAATCGTGGGTATACCCTCAAGTGACCCCCAATATATGATCCAACCACTACAAATAGTTGAACCACGGAGATATAATCTCCATAACTCTCCCGAATGCGACCTCGTGCGTAACCCCTGTGTGAGAGGGGGATCCCAGAAAGCCTATACAACAATTGGATTTGCTCTCCCTATTGCAATATGCTAATGTATGTTTTGAAAACTTTGGAGAGTTGTACTCACAACCTAATCCAAAGTGCTAATCCTAGTCTAATGTTGGTGGAAGATCCTAAAAACAAAATGTTCTAGATAAATTTTAATTAGTGATGATTTTATGGCTGTTCTTTACTCAAAGGGTGTATGACAATGAAACTGATGGTATGATAACTCAATTCCCAAAAATGTGCAAGAAGATGATAAGAAATCATTTCTTTCAATGAATTCCTATTTAAGGGAAGGAGAAAATTTGTTTTCAATATCACACACTAATATGAAATGTCCTCAATCAATTTGTTTCTCACTCAAATCCAATGTAATGCTAAAAATTTCAGAAATGCCTTCTAATATCCAAACCAATCACTAAAATATGTCCTTTTTCTTATATCTGAATGATAATCAGATGTAAAACTTCTAAATGTCAATCAGACTTCAGGATTAAACAATCAGAAGCAAACCTCACACAAAACAAAAATACACTCTCGTCGTGAAATAGACAAGAAGGACAAAGATAACCAAATTTGCAAACAAGAACCAAAAAAACCTCAAACAAAAGAGAAACGATGGAAAAATAACCTCAAAGATCAAATGGAAAGGTTCACAGACCTTTGGATTTCCTCACAAAATCTTCCACCCAGTCAGATGAAGGAGAAGAAAAAAACAAGTTAACTCTAGGTCAGCAAAGACAAAGAGTGACTTCAGGGCAAGGAAAGGAAATGTCAAATTCCCAAACAAAAGAGGATGAATTCTCAGAAATAAGGTGTTGAAATCCAATGACAAAGATGGACTGAGAGTATGAGACCCTGAGCAAATGAAAAAGGCAAAAACTGAACTCAGAAATTGAAAACCTAGAAGATTTTTCATTGAAAATGGGGTAGCGCTCTGGTGTAAGGGGTACTTGAGCTCTCCAAAACTTTTTGTAAGACCACTAGGGAGTGTTGGCACTCTTATAGCAAGGGAAGGGGAGCGCTCTGCTACAGAATATAAAAAAAATGCCCAGAAACTCAAAAAATCAAGAAAATTCAGTCAATCAGGGTGATCATGATGAAATAAAGAGGGAATCAAACAAATCTAAGAATCAAAGAGACAGTATGGAAAGGGTCAAATGAGTTGGAAAAGGGCCGAAACAATATCTGGGAATGGAAGAAAAAACCAGAGCTCCTCCCCAGTGGAGTCGCCAATTTCTGTTGTAGGTGAATCCCCCTGCGGACAAGTGGATTCCCTCTTGGTCTCTAGACTCCTAAGGACAAGACAAAAAAGTGCTTAACATGGTCACTTACTTCCTTTTAGATCTAATCAGCTAATAAATGAAAGAGAAGGAGAAAGATATGTACCTTATTAGCGACTTTTTTCCTTGCAAAGTCCTGGCTGAGCTTCGATCCTGAACTCCCTGATAGGTCCTATAGGACAAACAAAGATACAATATACTTCCTACTCTACTTAGATTAGCTCAAATATATATCCATATACTGCAGACAAACTCATATGGAACAAGCATAAGTTTGAAAGAAACAGGACGAGCATTGATTATTAATGAGAAAAAGTAAAAGTACTTACAATCCTTTGAATGAAGGTGCAACAGCTTCTTCCAGTTCTCCTAGTCCAACCCATTTGCTCAAATAATCTCCACTGATTGCTTTGATGACATCTCACTCATGAGATCATAAGTTTGATGTAATTCTCAATCTCCATCCCTATTTCACCATGAGGAGGCCTCCTTATATAACCTTGGAGAGGCCCAACCACTTGAGAGATCTTTGGGATAAGTTGAGGATTCCTCTCCTTTAGTTGAGGATCTTCCCTAAGATCATGCCTTGACCATCTATTCGAATCCAACTACCTTTATGAATTGAGGGATTCTTCCCTTATTTGTCTCAACAAACCCAAAACTTGCTCAGAAAAGGGTAGTAATCCCCCAAAAGGGTGCACAGGGCGCTCAAACACTCCCCCAAAGAGGCTCAAGGGGTGACAACACTCCCTGACAGTGGATAGGGGAGCGCTCCTCTCCAAAATCCATTTTTTAGTGGTTCTTTCAATGGCAAAAGGTTTGTACTCCCTGTCAATTGATCTCTCTTCTTCAAAACTAGTCTTTGAGGTGTCTTAAGTGTCTTTATGATGTCGTTAGAGGCACTACATAGGCAAGATGGCAGTATGATGTTTGTGACACTAGCAACACTTATAGTCAAGATGCGACACTTGCGGACAATATGCGAAACTTACAACACTGGTAATGACGACACCAACACTATTGAAGTGAGTAATTTTTAGGTGTAACATAGGCGCGTGGAAGAAATGAAGATAGTTAGCACATTTTCAAATGTCAATGCACACAAAAGGAAGAAGTTAGTTAGAAGTAGTTAGGCCTTTTGTTCCATTTTGTAACAGGTTAAGCCCTAATGTAAATGTATACATATGTATGGGTTTTGGGTAGAAAGAAGGGTATTTTGGAAAGTGAGGCTGAGTTTGGAGTTCGAGTTGAGTTTGAATTTTGAAAGAGAGAGTTCGAGTTCGATTTAAATATTTTGGGCAGAGTATGTTATGGATGAGTGAGTTCTGAGTGACGAGTGCACTACATGCGCGAACAATAATGGCATGTTGGGTTATAAGCGAGATATCTTGTATGAGAGTAGTGCACACCCTTTGTAAGGAATGATGTTGAATAATAATATAAGAAGCATGTCATTGTGGATGTGTCCCAGCTTGGGGTGAACCATGTTAATTCTGGTGTCTTTGTGTTTTGTTTTGATGCATTTGTTTACTGTTATGGTTATTGCTTGCACTTAGTGAATGAATGATTAATATGAATAAGTTATATGATGGTTCTGTGTACATGATGAATGGTGTAATGAATGAATGCTAAGTATGATGAATATGACGAATGTCTCCCATTCCTCCATGACTGCAGAAACCTTGTTCCCGCGATCTCTATAGGTACCTTAGGTGAGACTTCACCCGCTTGCAGGTGATGCCGAAAGGGATGGTATATTTAGGGTTTTGTTGGTGATTTAATGTTGAACCCCAGGTCTTCCCACTACGTGCCAACAAATGGTTCCATTGTAGTCCAGCTATAGTGTTGGGGGCCTGTTGGAGCAAGACATTTTGGGACCAATTTTGGGAATCACTCAGGAGAAAACCATGTGAAGAGTCGGCTAAGGAGAAGCGCACGCGGAAGAAAGAAGGACAGTTAGCGCATTTTCAGGGGTCAACGCCCGCGAAAGGAAGACGTTAGTTAGAAGTAGTTAGGCCTTTTGGTCCATTTTGTAATGGGATAATCCCTAATGTAAATGTATAAATATGTATGGGTTTTGGGTAGAAAGAAGGGTTTTTTGGAAAGTGAGGCTGAGTTTGGAGTTTGAGTTGAGTTTTAAGTTCAAAAGAGAGAGTTCGAGTTTGAGTTAAATTTTTTGGGGAGAGTATGTTATGGATGAGTGAGTTCTTAGCTAAGTGTGCACTGTGTTGTTCCTGAGATTACACTTAAGGCTCAAAGAGTAATGTCAAGGAATCAAGAATATAAAGGGTTGTTTTTAAAGATGCTTTTTCTTCCGATATTTATATGAACACAAATCTTTAAATGAAAATAATGGCAGAACAGAACAAAGGTCATCTTTTATCATTCGAGTCGATTTATAAAATCAAATGTTATGGAGGAAAATTACAAAACTATTAAACAAATTTAGGCATCAATTTACGATGAATCTTAACTTGTTCAAAGTAGAAGAAAATAGAGAATGCACTCCTGAAAGGATATAAGACACAATAGTCCAAGTAGCTCACAAGTATTGTGTTCACTCATAGTAAACATAGAGGGAAAAACTGCTTGCTTATCAAACAACTGTTAAAATATGACTACAATAGTAGTAATACTAAATTGAAATCAATCACTCATCAAGGAATGACATAAAGAAATGCTAGAATTATGAAATACAGGGGGGAAACATAACTCAAACTGCACAAAGGTTGGAATCTTAGTCTGCCCTTGTATTAATTCTCACAAAAGGATATTTTCTCAGTTACATTCGGCAAGAAGTAGCCCGTGTTCAATATTTGACGTATGTATTTATACAAAAATTTCACAACCCTTATCGGTTGGAATTCTAATTATTTCTAAAATAGTAAAATTACAAAATGTGAAATTTGAAACGCTTCGCTTGCATCTTTCCTGTCTTTGCGCCTGCTGGCAGAGGCGTTTCCGCTTCGTGTATTCCATCTCAGAAGACAATTGATCTCTAATCATGACCCATGCATCATTTTTTTCCAGATGTGTTGGCATTGTAAATGAAATTGGGTGTTGGAGACAATTGGTACATTACCTGTAAATGTTTTGGCCGAAAAGACCCAACTGCAGCCTTTTGTGAATTGAAGACGGTTCTAGTCGGGATATTGACGTTTTCCAGCCCCCAACCGATCATATTATTGTAAGGAAGGATTCTAGGCCTTGTTGTTATCTTATGTAGCTATGATTGGGCAACAATTTTGTATTTGGAAGCTAGGGTCTCCGTCTCCTCATCGCTTGAGTTGTCCGGGCAGTTTACCAATTCATGTTGTAGAATATTGAATATCTGCGTCCATGATTTAATGGTGTCTATGCTTATGGGCGAAGTGTTGAAAAGGATATCTGTGTTCTGGCTTGAACTTTCACCAGGCACTTTAGTTTCTTTTCGTGGAGCCATGGTATTAGGCCTCAGAACTCTGTTATCTATCACAGGAAAAGCAAAAAATTCTTTATCTCGAAAACTTGTTTCTCAGTAAAAATGCACAATGAAATTCAAAATTCAACATCCTTTTCCTTTAATTGCATCAATTAACCAATACCCCTTCTGACGAAGAATTTACTTTTTGGGAAAAGCATAGATGGAATTTGAATTTATCCGAGTCATTATTCAGTGAAGGATTAATTGTTTGATAATCGTCATTAATGCATCATTTAATCACACTTATTGTTAAGTAAATTTTGGAATTTTGGATCTCAGGATATCCTATAACATTTCAAGGTATGACTTCCGAAATGCGAAATGGCGATGTGATTAATTAATTTTAATCATGTTTAACCCTTTTAAATAATCGTGATTAATCTTAAAAATTTCAAGATTTCGGGTCTCGGGAATTCGATAGTGGCTCGAGGCAGGATCCCTGAAATGCGAAATCGTGATATGATTGATTAACTGTTAATCATTTTTAATCCTTAATTAATCAGGTTTAATGCTTAAGACAATTTCACGATTTCGGATATCGGGACTTTGGAGTTGCTACATGTTGAAATGCCTGTATCGTGAAACTCTGAAACCGAACATTTGAATGCAGTCTTTAACGATTTGACCTTTTAAAGAGTAGGAGGCTCCATAATTTTTAACAGATTAGGATCATTTGATTAAATGGAAGACCGCATCAACGGTGAGAATCAAGCGCGCGTTGTTTTTATTTAAACGAGAATGAAATCTATTTAAATTCTAAGGTTTAGAAATATATATGTGTTCCAACATAGACTCCATCTAGGGATCGCGTGTCCCTGCGAGACGCAGAAGAATAGTAGACCAAGTGCCTTTATTGGGCAAATGGAGTCATTATTGCATTTCTGTGAAACACATCAGGAAAAGGTTCATACTGAGAAAAATAGTTTCAACCAAAACCTAGAAAAATTTCAAAACACGTCAAATCACGACTTTCAGTTAGGTTATTTTGAAATTCCTATTTCTCAAAACTGTATTCAGATTTTCTTAAGATAATCGAAACAACCTTAACCGATCGATCAAAATCTGTTCGATCTTGTTCGCATCAAGGAAAAATAATTTTAATGATTTTATTCAGGGAGTCTTGTGTCGGCTTAGAATGTAAATCTTGTCGAAAAGGGAACTAACTACCAGAGTACATTATAATACATGTATAACAGCCTTTCATATATCATAGACATTGCTTCACTTCCAGTGAGCCTGTTCAGTACCCTGGTGAAGTTATCTAATTCTCTCATTGAATTTCCTTTCACCACTTCACTTAGTCATTTTACATTTAAATGCAGAGATGAGGGCAATCATTTAATGAATTTACTTTCATCATCTCTTTTTCTTTTGGACTAGATGGGGGCAATCATTTTATGAATTTCCTTTCACCATATGTCTTATATGTCTTAAAAGGCTAAAGTAATCATGATTAACCTAGACATACTTTCTTTCAGTTAAATTGAGAGGGGCGTATAAATTTTCACCTAACATTATTTTAAGACATGTTTATGAGTTTTCAGAGTTAAGGTGAAATATTCTCTCTATGAAGACCAAGGGGAAGTGTGAATCAAAGAAAAATAAATCTTCAGGGTGGGAAAAATAAAATAGTAAGAATGTTCAAACATTCTGTTGCAAACAGGGTTAATCTCACACAAGCTTGTTCAATGATTCTCGTATTTTCTTTAAGATCTTTTATTTTTTATTTTCTGAATTTTATTCCATTTTTTTATTTTAATTTTAATTTTATTAAACTCAAAGAAGACTTTTAGGATTAGGCTGTAATTCTTATATTCCTCTCATTGTTGATTAGGTGACAATATTTATATGGATGAAACTTCCTTCATATTTAGCTATATCCTTTTGAAAATTTAACTTGGGTTAGTAGGGTGAAAGCTCATACCTCAGATTTTCTTTATGTTTTCAACTAAGTAAACATTTATTTATCACATGTTTTGAGAGAATACCAATGTTCTAAAAAGTGTTTCTGATATATCCTTATCTCTCAACTATCAACAAGCATTCTGCATAAAAATAACATGTGAAATGTCAGAAACTTTTGAAAAAGAAATAGTAGGTGATACTTGTTTTTGTTTTTATGAAATAAACAAACCTGGTTCTGTATTTACAGTGAAAGTAAAACTTACCAAAAAGACGAAGAACATAAATTAAAAACCAAAAAATCAAACCGATATATACAATGGTGCTTTGGAATTTGATTATTGCATAAAGTTCTTCAGATAACGCCTGTTGATAGGGGCGCTAAGGATTTCTCCCTCAAGGTTTTCTAACAAGAATAAATTATTTCCTTCAGAAGATGTGATCTTGAAAGGTCCAAATCAGATGTGATCAAACTTACTATGTTTTCTAGTGTCTTCCTTTCGAGCATCCCATTTCAACACTAGGTAACTAGGAAGAAATTCCCTATATTTAACTTTTTTATTGAACATGGCTTTCATGTTTTCTTGATATTTCTGAAGTTTCTCATCCACTTCATCTCTGTTTTGTTGTACTTTAATTAATTGGTTTATTCTCCTGGTAACATCGTTAGTCTCTTCCTTCGAGTCTTTCCAAAGATTCATCATAGGCAGAGCGAGATTAATAGGGAGGACCACATTGGTACCATACACCATTTGTAAAGGAGACATTCCGATTGATTTCTTTGTGACGATTCAATTTTCCCACAAAGCATATTTCAAATGAACATGTCAGGCAATCTTATTTTCAGTGAGCACCTTTTTAATTATGGTGATTAAGATCTTATTAGATGATTCAAATAATCCATTGCCTTGAAGATAGTAAGCTATAGAATGTCCTAGTACAATATTGTACTTTTGATAAAAACTAACCATCGCTATGGATTTGAATTCCTGGGCATTATCTGTAACTATCTTTCGAGGACAACCGAATCTAGCTAGAATGTTTTCTTCTAAGAAATTTATCACCACTGAGTCTGTAGTGTTTCACATCGGAATGGCTTCTACCCACTTAGTGAAGTAGTCTGTGGTGGTTAGAATCCATTTGTGTTGTGCGCTATAAGGTGGATGGATCTCTCTGATAAAATCCAGACCCCATTGTTGAAAAGGAGTGTATGTCTTGACTGGGATCAAGGATAGTGCAGGAAGCTTTTGTTTACCTGAAAATAATTGACAAGGATTACAGGCTTTGACTTTAGTATTCACGTCTGTAAATAACTTTGGCCAGTAATATCCTGCTCTCAAGATTTTATAGGCCGTTTCCATCCAGGCATGGTGTCCTCCATGCACTCCTTCATGGAACTCGTTTATAACATTCTCAGTTTCTGATTCTATCAGGAACGTTAGTAAAAAACCCAGTGGATCTTTCCAATACAGATGATTTTTGATGATGCAATATTTTACTGCATGCAATTTCAACGTTCTTTCCTTGGAAGGAGTCATATCACTTGGACATTGAAGAGTCATGAGATATGAGACAATGTCACTATACCAGGCCGAGGAAGAGAATTTTTCTGGAATCTGACTTTTAGGTGTCTGTACATAAAATTCTTTTATATCTAGAAGATCTCCGTAAGCTTGCAGATGATTTATTCTGAGTGCTCTGAAATTAGATTCAGCTAAAATCTTAGCTAGACCTTGACCTTTTATGAGTTTGGTAGGTTTTACCTCAAGGTAAAATTCTTGAATCTTGTCTAAACATCAGCCGCTTCTTCCATCACTCTCTGGTTGAACTAATATATCCTTCACAAAGTTGGTTGGTACATAAGGAATTATTTTGGAATGTAGCACGTAAGTCCTGAAAGATTTGAGGGCTTTCACGATAACATATGCTTATTTCTCTAATATATCATATTTCAACTCGGCATATCTGAGGATTTTACTAAAAAATGCTATTGGTTGCTCAAAACCTTCATCGTTCTTCTGAAAGAGTACGATCGCGATAGTGTGTTCAGATGCGAATGAAAACATCAAGAACTCGTTCAGATAGTTCGGGCTGGCTAACACTGGCACTTCTCCTATTGTTTTCTTGATGCATTCGAAGGATTCTTTAGCTTCGTTTTTCCATTTTCCCTCATTGTTCATTTTCAGCATATCTGTAACCAGTTTAACAATTTCAACGAAGTTTGGAATGAATCTTCATAAAAAAATATTTTTTCCTAAAAATGACTAGATCTCCTTTTTGTTCCTAGGAATGTTTATTGTATCTATAGATTCAACCCTTTTCGGGTCGATTTTGATTCACTCTCTAGATACTATATGGACCAAGAGTTTACCTTCCTGCATTGTAAAATGAGATTTCTTGGGATTCAGGGACAAACCAAATTTTTGACATTTCTCGAACATCTATTTGAGGTGTATCAAGTGCTCTGCATTAGATTTAGAAAACACAGTTAAATCATCAAGATAAATGATGAAAAACTTATATCTTTCTCTGAAAAAGGTGATGTCCATTGCTCGTTGGAAAGAAGCTACTGCGTTCATCAGGACGAAAGGCATTTTGTCATACATAAAAGTACCCCAAGGGGTGGTGAATGCAGTTTTCTCCTTATCATATTCGTGTACTACAATCTGATTGTAACCTGAAAAGCCATCAATCATAGACATTCTATTAGCCCCGAATACTTTTTCAAGAACATGATCCATTTTAGGAAAGGGATAATTGTCTTTCAGGGATGATCTATTTAGGTTCCTGAAATCCACACAAAGTCTGATTTCACCGTTTTTCTTTCTGACTGGAACTAAATTAGATACCCACTCAGAATATCTGAGTGGAACAATGATCTTTGCATCCAGGAGTTTCTTTACCTACCTTTCTATCACTTGTTATTTATTAAGGACAACAAATATGAAATCACTTATTATTTGTGAAGGACAACACATATTATAAAATGTCAAAATAATAGCTAGATTTTCAATAATCCATCAATATCTTCACTTCTAATGCTTCATTGGTGAATGAACATTGGTTCATCACATAATACTTGTTTTTGGGATCTAAAAACTAATATCATCTATATTTTAATTGACTCTTATGTATTCCCTAATACGGTGTACCATTTCACAATGTGCCCTTCCATAACATTAAATACATCACATAGCTCACACCTGGATAAATATCCTACTGCCGTATTGGTGTATGCACTATTTTGTGTGCCACTTAATGAAATATTCCCAAAAAATCTTAGACACCATGTCTTTGTAAGTCCCTACTTGAATTCATGTGTTACAAACATTGTTGATTCTTGTCAATATGAGAATTGCCATTGCATTTAGTTTACAAACTTCGTGTTTTTGAATCACATACTCGCCATAATGCCATTTGATTTTCTATATTTGATTTTGACACTCGCTATAATGTCATTACCTTTGTTATCTTTGCCTACATTCTTGTCTTTGTAAATTGCAATGACATTCTAAGCTTATTAGTAAGATTAATTACAAATGAGTTGTTGAAGATCAATTTTGAAGAAAAAACAATAGACATTAGGCAAACCTAGGGAAATCAGATCATCTCTCTATTCTATCTCACTAATAGTATATGTTGGATACCTAATCCTTGTGATGATGTTATTTTGTAAATATTATTGTAAATTGTATTTTGGATAAATATGAAGAGTCGTAAGTGAAAAAGAAGAGTCATTCGGACCTCTTGGAAGATGAAGCCAAAGGTCACTTTGTATTGTATTTATGAATGTCTCACATCAATGAAAAACATCCTTGGAGTTACTTATTCCCTCTATCCATACATGGCCTGACAGTGATAATAAAACAAGTTTTCACTCCATGATTCTCTCCTCCCATGTGCAGAAACATCCCTCTGCAAGTCTGTCTCGTGCACACACATTGATCTCAGATCTGAGATCTGTATCTTTGGTCATCAATGGTAACACCATTTTTCATATTTTTCTACTCTAAGCCTGAGTACAAAGGCATTAGAAAGAAGGAAAACCTTGAGATAACTCTTGGAGATTCTCTTCCAATGCTCAACAATATTCCAGAGGTGATTGAACCACCTCCTCCTCCTTCTGGTCGAGGATTTCATTCCACAACTAGGCATTGATGTTTTAAAGGGACCATGAGAAGAAGAATCATGCTTCTTTGTTGGATAATTTTTGGCCCATATTCAAGACTTAAAAGCGATCACCAAAATTTTTCAAACCCTGACAAGCTCCTCCAAGTCAATCTCTAAGGCCTCAAGCCAATAAGCCAAAATATGTAAACAATATGTAATCGCTTCATCCCTACTGTTGCTCTTCATATCCCTTCAAGAGGGGTTTTCGTGAGCTTGTTGGCATACTATGCAGAAATAGGAAAAGTGAGAATACACTACAAGGAAAAGACCCTCTAGCTGATTTTTTGCGGATGCCCCTATAAAACTATCCCAAAAACTCATTTGTAGCAGATGATACTAGCGAAGGTGAGTGGTCAGAGGTTTTAGCAGATGTTTTTACACTGGTTCTTTTATAAGTACATAATGCACCAGTGTATTTTCGAAAACAGGTGCATCGGTGCCCTCAAAACTAGCGCACCATAACAAGGTTAATTTCAAATAAAGAACAATATCATCCAGTACGCTACAAAAATAAGGACGCACCGGGAAATAATGACACACCCTAATATGTTATTTTAAAAATACATGGTGCACAACGTAACACTGGTAGCACTGGTGCAATATTAGTAGAGTGCACCCTCATATGGTTAGATAAAAAACATTTACACAACAATGTAGGATTGTGTCAAAAAAATATACCGGAAGACATATCGTCGAATGTGGAAACAAATGAGGAAAAACACTATGATCATCCCAAAAAAGAAAACTATAACTAGTGAATAAACTATCTATAAATATCAAATAAACTATCAGTTAGCACAGAATATATAGATACAAAGTTAGCACAAAAGCATTATGATCATTATGATCATAGATGCAGAGTTAGCACAAAAGAAAACTATAACTAGCAAATAAATATTGAATAAATTATTAGTTAGCACATAAGATATTGGAGGCTTGCTAGACACTGGAGGACTCCATGGAGATATTGGAGATCATAGATACATATTTCTAAATTGGTAGTAGAGTTCTAAATTGGTGGATTGGCTAAAGATTTTTATACCATATATAAAGATTTGTGGAAATCATATGAAAATTTTAACAATGTTGGGAAGGACCATGTGTTGGGTACAAATAAATCCATTAAGAAGGAAAGGAATTTAAAGAACTACTCCTCGACTCCTTTAGTCTTCACGAGTTTGGTGAATTTCAGTATTCATGGTGAGAGAGGTGGATCCTTTGAAGTCCCATGGCCTAAAGTTAATCTGGGTTGTAGATCTGAGGATGTATGGGAACTATCCCAACCATTGTATCTACGATGTAGTCAACCCGACGCTGAATTCTTCGGGAGGACATGGGTGTTGTAACGTCAAAACCCGCGAAGGCTAGAGTCACGACGTAATGGGGACCATGGATCTATGGATCCTTCGATACCCCTCTCGACTGTTTGATCGAGGGAATGTGTGTGTCACGTCGAAATCACATGGGGATCCACGTGTCGAGTGACAACGTTGCCATGTGTGGAGGCCACGTGGCATGAGATTTCAAGGTCTGGAGGTTTGACACTATAGAGGAATTTGGATGAGATTATTCAAGATGTGAAGACTCCCGAAGTCGCAAACAATAGAGTAAATCTTAGTCGTCGATATACAGGGGATGCATGGCACCAAATCCTTTAGTCTAGAGACTTGGCACTCCGGGGGATTTTAGGTGTGGTGTGTCGATAAGCTTCGAAGCTTGAAGTGATGAGAGTCGTCGATCCGAGGACACTTTGGGACTTTTCCTGATCGTCAGATCTAGGCTGTGGTCAGCCTAACGCTGACCAAATCTAGGAGAAAAGAGGAGTTTGCATAGAAAAACTCCCGAACACCGAAGTTACGAAGTAACGAAGGCCGTCGATCTAGGGATTACGTGGACACACCTTGATTGTGAGATTGAAGGAATTGGAAGGCTATCATTCCGTAGTGACGTGGAACAATGACATCATCCAGGGTGACATGGACCCATGATTAATGTGCGACGTGTCACCTATATTCAAGCATTTTGCAGACCCTATAGGCCCATTAACACGTGACACGTGTCATCTCTGCATTGTCACGTATTAAACCTGACACTCGCCACTTAGTCCATTTGTTGGGAGGAGCATGAGGGACCCACCTATACATTCCCTCATATCTATTACAATCACCATGTGTGAGAGTGGATCCTTCAGGAGTCTGAGACTTCGGGACACCGAAGGTTTGGAGTGTAGTGTCTGTTACAAATGAAATTTGAACAACTAGGTACCTCGCCCTAAGTGTCATAAAGTGTCATATAAGTGTCTCATACACCTCGACACCATGGAATAACCTATGTCACAATCCCTAGTCAATGTGGAGGAGGGATATATTACATGAAGGCCAAAATACCAAGTGCACATGAATTATTATTATTATTCATGAAAAATAAGTAATTAAGTGTGAGAATCCACCTCACATTTGGTTTCCTATTTTTTAGTGAAAGTGGAGGATCTCATGGATGGTTGAAATATTTCCTCCTTAAAATCCTTGAGAGATATTTCCTCCCTAAAATCCTTAAGAAATATTTTCTTCTTAAATATCTTAGAGATCCCTTTTTTAGCAGATCTGATGAGAGATCCTCTCCATGGTGGTTAAGCCTCCAAATCCTATATAATGAGGGCTTTCCACGGAGGAGGGGGGCATGGAGAAGTTTAGAGATACCAAACTTATGATCTCATAAGGAAGAAAGCTTGAGGTATCAAACTTATGGTCTTGGGAGCTTTGTGCAAGGGTTGGACGAGGAGGACTTGGAGAGGCTGTTGTGACTTCATCAATGGTTTGTAAGTATCTTTTGAGTTCTCATTAATACATGTGCTTGGTCAATTTCCTTCAACTTTGTGTACATTAGCATGGACTTGTCTCTTTAGTTAAATTTATATTTAAACTAATCATGGTATAATAGGAAGTATTCTTTGTCGTTGTTGTTTATTGGATTGTAGGACTCGTTGAAATACTTGGAGATCAAGCTCAACTTGGACTAAGCGAGGAAAACCATCGTAAAAAGGTACTCATACTCTCTTCCTCTTATTTATTGAATAGTTTATCTATGTTTAAAGGAATGTCAGTGATCAAAGTTAGCACTTTTTTGTCTTGGTCATAGGGGTCTAAGATCCAAGAGGGAATTCACCTGTCTGTAGGGGAATTTTCCTACAACATAAATTGGTGAATCCACTGGGGATTCCTAACAAAATCTACCGTGTTGGGAGGCATTCCTCCTTCTCCCGCGAAACCCCCTCCAAGTAATGAGGTATTTCTTGATTGGGGTGCACTAACTGGACCTCATCTTCCCTCTCACATTCCTTTCAATATTACAATACAGGTTTGTGGTCAGAATGTTCCTCAGACGCTGATAGATGAAGGTGCGTCCGTTAGTATTTTATCCTCTATTGCTTGGAAAGATTTTGGTTATCCTCAGCTTGTACCAGTTACACAGAATTTGTTATCTTTTAACAGAAGAACTAGTCACCCTTTAGGATTCCTTCCTCATTTTCCCATAACTTTGGGAGGGAAAACTGTCTTCATTGATGTTATGGTAGTCCAGGACCCCTTGGATTTTGATTTACTCCTTGGGCGCGATTATGTCTATGCCATGAAAGCTATTGTGTCCACTTTTTTTCGTATGATATATTTCCCTCACGATGGAAGAATTGTGGTTATTGATCAATTTTCATGCGTTGGTATTGACTTGATTACCAACACAATGACCTCCCTAAATGGTTCTTATATGAAGATGGTATTGCCCCCGCCACAGGTCAATTATGTGGCATTATCTCCCATGCCTTCAGTTGTCGATGAAGATGAGCCTCTCATTGTAAGCTCAACCTCTTATGACTTAGATCCGGTATTTGACATGGTGATATCTTCGATAGGGCTAGTAGAGAATGATCTCCTTACCCCTGACATGACCCTTGACATATGTTCCTTCTAGAGCATTGTTCTTCCGTCCAGTGAAGATCTCTTGGAAGCCATGACTGAGTTTTTTCCCTTGATATGGTTTCCTTCCAAAGCATTATCCTCTTGGAAGACATGATCAAGAAGAAGCTACGAGCATAGTTTTCTTCTTTGTAGCAAGCTCATTAAAAAATGAAACAGAGGTCATGAGCATAGTTTTCCTCTCTATGGAAAGCTCATTAAAAAATGAAATAGAAGCTATGAGCATAGTTTTCCTCTTAGTAACAAGCTCATTAAAAAATGAAACAAATATCTTGAGCATAGTTTTTCTCTCTGTAGCAAGCTCGTTAAAAAATGAAACAAAGGTCCTAAGCATAGTTCTTTTCCTGTGACAAGCTCGTTAAAAAATGAAACATTCACTTCTCCCATCAAGTCAAGTCTTTAGCTAGATCTCGTAGATGTCAATTCGAGTCTTTCGTTAGGTCTCATATTTGAACCTTCATTTAATCCAGCCTTATCCTTTTTCTCCATCTAGTACAGAAATTGGTGACAACCTTAAAGTCGATGAATGAATTGAAGCTTGGGGGGACATGTATCCAGCCTTTGATTATCATTATGGAGTTAAGCCACTTTCTTTTCAGGCTGTGGGCAGAGTACCAACCATCCATGGGTATCCCGTATCCCTACCCTTGGAAATTACGCTGGGAATTTACAAGCATTGTTTAATTTTGTTTCAAGCTTGTGTAAAAATGAAACCAAGACTGAGCTTAGTCTTTGTTCTTTCTTGTGCTCGCAAAAACATGAGAAAGTAACCAAGTATACTTTTATCACTTTTTTGGACTCGTAAAGTTTATACAAAAAATGAACCCCCTCGAGTCTCCTTTAAGCTCTTTTCAGACTCTCTAAACATGAAAAGATTGTCGAGTGATCTTGCTTCCTTTCACACTCATTAAAAGGTTTGAAAGGGCGTCTTTTGAGTGGTATTTTATCTATTTTTCAACCTCTCAAGACTAAAATTATGAAAAAGGAAAACCCTAGAGTCACCTTTAAGTTATTTTCAGACTCTCTAAACATGAAAAACCACCGAGTTTTCCTTCTATGGACTCGCTAAACTACACATTGAAGAGCCCATATGGGAAAAGACCCTTAATTGTTCCATTTCATTAAACAAAGGAAGAGGGACTTACCGAAGGTGAGTTATATCGAGCATGTGTTACCCTCCTCGAGCTCGTTAAATTAAAAAGAGGTACTCATCTATCTGGGTGGGGGAAAAATCGAAGGAAGTGGGTCAAGTTTGTTTTGAGAATCCTTTATGGAAGCTTTTGTCTCCCTTGAACATGGCACCTGTTTGCGTCTCATATTATAGTTGGGTAATCCACTTGTCTCTGAGTCATACCAATTCCATGTGTCGCCATACTTTTTAGTCCAGTCGAAGAGTGATCTTATTATCATCACATTACATTTTAGTACTCGTCGAGTTAATGCTTCCAAGTCAATTGTCGTGCCTCATCATGTTCAAGGGAAGTTTCACTTCAAACCATCCATCTGCAGTATTGCCAATTTCCATTTCCCGTGTCAGTCCATACTCATTTGATTCACCATATTACATCACTTTCCTATGTCAATTTCGTGTCACTGATGGGGGATACATCAAGGAACTCCTTCGATGAGTCTTTTCCTGTCGAATTCAACACATCATCCAGGAAATAGAATTAGAAACCAATTAGTACCTTGGGACCTGCATTCGTCAATGGGAGGCCTCCTCACTTCTGACAGTGGGTTACATCATTGACCTCTGATCGGATGATTCCATGAATGTTTGACCTCAACTCATTTGTTCAAATTTTCTAGAAAGTACTAGGGTACCTTGGGAGTCATTGACATCATTGGTGATTTCCTTTGCACTTGTTAATGGTTTACCTCAATGACTGGTAATCAAGTGGTTTCTACCATATTCAACATCAAAACATCTATTCACATGGCTATATTCATACCACATCAGGATTGCGACGAAGACCCTGGGTTGAGAATTCACTTTGTTTAACTTCTTTGCCCAGACTTCAAAGGAGATCATTTGAGAATGTTGATATAGACGGTCACATAGATCCACATTGTATTGGTCCATGGCTATGTTTTATCATCTCGTAGCTCCACTGTGTATTTTTCATGGTTACGATCAGTTCATGTCATGGAGGTATGGATCCACATTGTATCTTTGGTGGCCATATCCTTAGTCAATAGTTTTTCATGGATCCACAGTGTATTGGTCAGTGGTCGTGCTTTGAGTCATCTTGTATTTCGAGCATAGGTATGCCTGCCTCAGAAATGGAACATATATTAATATTGTTTGATGGTTGTTTTCATCTTCTTCTAGGTTCTCCAACTCCACACCCTTGCATTAAATATTTGTAGAGTGTTTCGACCATCATTCTCTCATATGACCTCACACTTTAGGGGGCATTCTGTTACACATGAAATTTTCACACCTAGGTACCTCACCCTAAGTGTTGTAAAGTGTCATATAAGTGTCTCATACACCTTGACACCATGGAATAACCCATGTCACAATCCCTAGTCAATGTGGAGGAGGGATATATTACATGAAGTCCAAAATACCAAGTGCACATGAATTATTATTATTATTCATGAAAAATAAGTAATCAAGTGTGAGAATCCACCTCACATTTGGTTTCCTATTTTTTAGGGAAGGTGGAGGATCTCTTGGATGGTTGAAATATTTCCTCCTTAAAATCCTTGAGAGATATTTCCTCCCTAAAATCCTTAAGAAATATTTTCTCCTTAAATATCTTATAGATCCCTTTTTTAGTGGATATGCTAAGATATCCTGTCCATGGTGGTTAAGCCTCCAAATCCTATATAATGAGGGATTTCCATGGAGGAGGGGGGTGTTGGATCATGTTGTCATTGATGCCAATGGTTTGATTGATTGATGTCAAAGGATTGATGTCAAGTGATTGAGTGATTGATTGATAGGCTTGATTGATGATTGATGAACAATTTATATGTATTATCCTTGATGAGAATGATAGATTTCAAGTGGAAACCAATCAATGGATCATGATGCATAGATGAAGATGGATCATGAATTATCATTAATACATTATGCATAGTTGTATTGATGTAATGGTCTCATCATTATTAATAAGGTGCACAAACAAATGAACTCCAAAGTGGTCCCCTTATGGCAAAATCCCTCGTGGGAAGACGCTTTGCATATTGAGTTATCCTAGAAGAATGATTGGAAGACCCATGCTTGTATGTGGAATAATGACATTAATATCAATGAATTTGTTGATGAAACTATCCTAAATGGATAGTGTTTGTCATGCCATTTCCAGTGGTATGTGGAATGTCACATAACTCCTAACAGTTTGAGAGTTATGGCCTTACGAAGTTGGAGGACCCCTATATGAAGGCTTGAAGCCCCAAATAGTCAAAGAAGTCAAAGTGCTTGAAAATAAGAAATCATTAATTAAATGATAAATTAAAGTGACAAAGTCAAGGTGGATTATTTATATAATAAATAGAAATGAAAAAATCAAGAAAGATTATTTAAATGATAAAGTAAGGTGACAAAATCAAGAAGGAATATTTAAATGATAGAGTATTGGAGAACTTTCTATTTATGGAAAATGGTTAACCCTAAAATAAGGAAAAGAGGTTAAGTGACCTAGAAATGGGTTAAGTGACCTAGAAGATGAAGAGTATAAGTAAGAGACTAGGGTCTCTTGTGAATTGTACATTTGTTTTGAGAGAATCCTTTTTGTGGATCAATAGAGAGCTTCTTATGAGAATATCTTTTGGAGTATTGATGGATAGTTTCTTGTGAGAGCATATTTGGTGAACATCTCTTGAGCATGATTGAACATCTATTTTGAGAGAGAGAGCGTGAGGAGGATCTCATGGACGCATCAAAGTTTCAAAAATGTCACAGATCTTGACGACAAAATTTTCGAAGCTTCAGAAACCCTAGATTCTGAGGTGTACGCGGGCTGTAATGGGCCAGGGCGTGCACATACGCAGGTTGTATGAGGACAGAGCACATACAATAGATAAAATCATGGAGATATGTGTTTGAGTTGATGACAAGTTATTGAAGACTAAAGAAAGTTCCAGATCCGCATTCTATGGGCTCAGATCTGTCACTAAGACACTGGTATGGTTACATTATTGTCTTGATGGATAATATTTCTTGTTGTGTTGTGAATACTTAGGGAATTCTTGGTATGGATATTGTACTGATGTGATTTATGTTGGTTGATGAAGTGAGCAGTACTCTTGTGATTCAATTGTGATATGATTTCTATGGTATACTAGTTTCTTGTACATGATTGAGTTAGCATTCATAATGATTGGTTGTGGAGCATGAGCAAGCTATTGGAGAGCTTGCATGTATTTTGACTGGCTGGTGGTCAGTATGGATAGTGGAATATGGAAAAAATTCTTCTTGCAGGTTGCATAGGATATGAGTATGTGAAGTAAAGAAAAACCCTAGTTTCTCAGAAGGATACACATGTTGCATTAGATACTGGTCGCGTACATATGCGGGCTGTAGTGAGCCAGGACGCGTACACATGCGGGCTGCACTACTGACATGTTGCGTGCCTGTTGCAGATTGATATCTGTTGAGGATTGTTGCCTCATCTCAGTTGATGCTGAGGATGTAAGTTGAGTCTTGTATATAGAGCTGGTGCTCTTGTAGAGTTTTACTCTATTCAGTTGTTGCTGATAAACCCCAAGGATTGAAGTCCGTAATAAAAAGAAAATTGTACATACATATTGTGTTCTTTGTGTCCCTTGTGGTAATGAATTGTTGATGATATATTGCTGATATATGTTCACATCTAACTGGTTATAAATGACAACAATGGGTAATGAGAAAATGTTGAATGCTAACTAATGAGTTTTGAGTAAGAGGGAAGTTTTGGGAAAAATATCCACACACTCATTCACCCCCCCTCTAAGTGTTATAGGTGTGTCCAACAATTGGTATCAGAGCAGGCCTTCACTACAAGTCTTAACAATCTTGAAGGCGATCCATAGACACATAAATGGATGATGAAATACCAATCCTTGGTGAGGAAAACTATTCTACTTGGAGAATAGAAATGAGAGTGTATTTGAAGACAATGGGAGCAGCTATTTGGAAGGCAGCCATTGGTGAATCGGTTCCATTGAAGAACAAGTCAAATTTTACAGCTCAAAGGGAAGGAAAGAAGAATGATGCATTGGCTCTCAAGACCATTCTTAGTGGACTCTCAATCCCTATCAAAGAGAGCATGGGACAATGCACTTCCGCTAAGGATCTATGGCTAAATCTAGAGGAGACATATCAAAGAAAGAAGGAGAAAGAAGATGTTGAAGACCAATCCATCAAGATTATCAAAGGCAAAGAATCTCCAAAAACCCTTTAATGCATTATTTCTAAATGTGATCATGAAATTTTTTCAAGTGAAGACATAGAATCAAGTGATGATAGCACAAATAAATATCTTGAAGACATTTCAAATGAAAGCAAATAATCATGTGTTGATGTGGCAAAAAGGAAGATCATGAAGATATTTCAAATGAAGGTAAAGAACCCTCAAAAACCTTTGATTGCGATGATGATGAATTTTTCTCTACAAGTAAAGAATAATATATAGAAATAGTTTGTGTAAGGTTTGATGGTAATTATCCCATGAAAAGAATAGAAGAAAATCTATTAAAACTTCAAAAAGAAGTTGAAGAGGGTTTATATAGATATAGAAGTGATCATTACTATACACACTATAACTATGTTTCAGATAACACTAAGAAGTATCTTAGGAGGAGTCAAAGGCACATCTTGAAGTTAAAGGATATGATCAAAGAACAAGAAGAGAGAAATAAAACTCAATTGGAAGAAAAGGAAGAAGAGATCACAAGACTAAAGAATGAAAAAGAAGATATGAAGATAGATGATGAGATTAGCAAAAGTTTTGAAACCATTATCCATCTCAAGACCCAAATTGAAGAAGCCAAAAGGGTAGAGGAACTATTGAAGGATTGAATAAATGAAAAGGAAGAGTCATGTCATAAGTTAGAAGATAAAGTTGTTGACCTTAGAAAGAAGGTAGAGAAGTCAAACAAATTCTTGAATAGCTCAAGAATCTTGGATGAGATATTGGAAAGTCAAAGATCACCATGTGATAAATCAGGCCTTGGATACAAAGGAGAAGATACACATGCTGAAGCAAGCACCTCAAAGAAGCATGAGGTAAGTCCATCAAAGGATGAAGACAATATTGCAAAACAACCATCTACACAAAGCAAAGAAAATTTCAAAAGAACAAAGCAAGGAAGACATCAAGAAGCTATTCTTGGGACACCAAAGAAAAGGTATGAAAGTATTTTTCATGGGCATTGTTATTCATGTAATAGATATGGTCACAAATATTTTGAGTGTAGATCTTATGAAAGGAGATATAATGGAATATTTTATAACACCATGAGGTGTTGGAGATGTGATCAAGTAGGACACATTGTTGTTCACTCTAATATCATGAGATGCCACAACTGTAGTGGATTTGGCCACAAATCCCAGGATTGTTGGAACACAAGAAGAAATTCCATGATGAGGACTTCACATAGCATGGCTAGAAGAAGGAATGAAGTAAGAAAAGGAGACATATTTGAGAATATGGATGCTCAGAGCTCAAGTTCTGAGAAGAAGGGACACCTACAGAAGTGGGTGAAGAAGACAGAGTAGATAGAGCATAATGAAAGACTGAAGGGAAGCTCAAGTGTGTCATCTACAGAGGCATACGTGGGTGAGAGTGGTGATAGTCACATACATACGCAGGTTGACCTTGTATAGATCGCGTACATATGCAAGTTGTTGTGCAACAGGCCGTGTATATGTGATGAAGCCTAAGGAAAAGGGGCTATGCACGTGGATTGCAGCTTTATGTGATGGTATAACACTCTGTTGTAGGGTCTGACATTGTTTGTTGTAGGTTCTGACACTATTTGTTGTAGGTTTAAGTGTTCGTCTATTGGATTATGTAAAATAAAATCTCGGGTGCATGGCACTAACCCATGAGTATGGATTGATGTCGATCTGTTTAAGTGTTCATCCAAGGTGATTATGTAAAATAAAATCTTGGGTGCATGGTACTAACCCATGAGTATGGATTGATGTTGATCTATTGGTGTACATGGCTGGTACATACTTGAGTTTCATTGGTGATATCTTTTTTATGTACATGGTTGATGTACATAGGTGATGTGCATGGTGGGCACATTTTGGTACATGATGTACTTGGTTGATATTTTTTATGATTCTCTATTTTGACATATATTTCATGATGTTTGGTATGGAATGAGTTTGATGCATGAAAAGGTCCATGGATCGTCATATTTCATTAGTAGCATATTTTTCATATTCCAGAGAAGATAGGGGGAGACATACCATAGGGGGAGTCATTTTTTCTTCCCATGATTCTAGGAGGAGATATTTATTAGATGCATACCTAAAAAAGAGTCCTATATTTGAAGAAAGAGCATAGAAGAATAAATCCAAGGGGAGCGATGGTCACAGAGGGAGCATGAGCGATGTATCTTCAAAATTACATCATATTAACATCCCTTGTTCAAAACGGGAGAGATTATTCAGAGGCATCCAGACAGTGGGATCAACCCCAAGAGGAGAATGACCCTTTTCCATTGATGTCAAAGGGGGAGAGATAGTCACATTGATGTGATTGATGATTATTGATTGGGAGAGATGATCACATTGATGTGATTGATGTTTAGTAATGGGGAGAGATATTCATATTGATGTAGAGCATGACTTATCTACATATTGACATCAATAATTGGTAATTGGTGTTGACATAAATGTTGGTATTGCCATCAATTCCAAAGGGGGAGATTGTTGGATCATGTTTTCATTGATGCCAATGGTTTGATTGATTGATGTCAAAGGATTGATGTCAAGTGATTGAGTGATTGATTGATAGGCTTGATTAATGATTGATGAACAATGTATATGTATTATCCTTGACGAGAATGATAGATGTCAAGTGGAAACCAATCGATGGATCATGATGCATAGATGAAGATGGATCATGAATTATCATTAATACATGATGCATAGTTGGATTGATGTAATGGTATTATCATTATTGATAATATGAAAAAATGTATGAACTCCAAAGTGGTCCCCTTATGGTGAAATCCCTCATGGGAAGACGCTTTACGGATTGAGTTATCCTAGAAGAATGATTGGAGGACCAATTATTGTATGTGGAATAATGATATTAATATCAATGAAGTTGTGGATGAAACTATCCTATATGGATAGTGCTTGTCATGCCATTTCCGGTGGTATGTGGAATGTCACATAACTCCTCACAGTTTGAGATTTATGGCCTTACAAAGTTGGAGGACCCCTATATGAAGGCTTGAAGCCCCAAATAGTCAAAGAAGTCAAAGTGCTTGAAAAGAAGAAATCATTAAGTGAAAAATTCAAGGTGGATTATTTATATAATAAAGAGAGTGACAAAATCAAGAAAGATTATTTAAATGATAAAGTAAGGTGACAAAATCAAGAAGGAATATTTAAATAATAAAGTATTGGAGAACTTTCTATTTATGGAAAATGGTTAACCCTAAAATAAGGAAAAGAGGTTAAGTGACCTAGAAATGGGCTAAGTGACCTAGAAGATGAAGAGTATAAATAAGAGGCTAGGGTCTCTTGTGAATTGTACATTTTTTTTTGAGAGAATCCTTTTTGTGGATCAATAGAGAGCTTCTTGTGAGAATATATTTTGGAGTATTTATGGAGAGTTTCTTGTGAGAGCATATTTGGTGAAGATCTCTTGAGTATGATTGAAGATATATTTTGAGAGAGAGAGTGTGAGGAGGATGTCATGGATGCATCAAAGTTTCATCAATTTTGAAGATCTTGACGACAAAAGTCTCGGAGCTTCAGAAACCCCAGTTTCTAAGGTGTACGCGGACTGTAATGGGCCAGGGTGCATACATACACAGGCTGTATGAGGACATGGCATGTACAATAGATAAAATCATGGAGATTTGTGTTTCAGTTGATGAAAATTTATTGAAGACTAAAGCAGGTTCCAGATCTGCATTCTATGGGCGCAGATCTGTCACTGAGACACTGGTATGGTTACATTATTGTCTTGATGGATAGTATTGCTTGTTGTGTTGTGAATGCTTAGGGAATTCTTGGTCTGGCTGTTGTGATGTGATTTATGTTGGTTGATGGAGCGAGCAGTACTCTTGTGATTCAGTTGTGATATGATTGCTATGGTATACTAGCTTCTTGTACATGATTGAGTTAGCATTCATAATGATTGGTTGTGAAGCCTGAGAAAGCTATTGGAGATCTTGCATGTATTGTGACTGGCTGGTGGTCAATATGGGCAGTGGAAGACAAAATAAATTATTCTTGCAGGTTGCAAAGGATTTGAGTATGTGAACCAAAGAAAAACCCTAGTTGCTCAGAAAGATACACACGTTTCATTATATATTGGCCATGTACATATGCGGGATGTAGTGAGCCAGGATGCATACACACGCGGGGTGCACCACTGATAGGTTGCGTACCTATTGCAGATTGATATTCGTTGAGGATTATTGTCTCATCTCAGTTGATGCTGAGGAAGTAAGATAAGTCTTGCATATTGAGTTGGTGCTCTTGTAGAGTTGTACTCTATTCAATTGTTGTTGATAAACCCCAAGGATTGAAGTCCATAATAAAAAGAAAATTGTACATACATATTATGTTCTTTGTGTTCCTTGTGGTAATGACTTGTAGATGATATATTGCTGATTTATGTTGTTGATATATGTTCACATCTAAATGGTTAGAAATGACAACAATGGGTAATGAGTAAATGTTGAATGCTAACTAATGAGTTTTGATTAAGAGGGAAGTTTTGGGAAAAATATCCGGACACTCATTCAACCCCCCTCTAAGTGTGGTAGGTGTGTCCAATAGTGGGCATGGAGAAGTTTAGAGATACCAAACTTATGATCTCATAAGGAAGAAAGCTTGAGGTGTCAAACTTATGGTCTTGGGAGCTTTGTGCAAGGGCTGGACGAGGAGGAATTGGAGAGGCTATTGCGACTTAATCAATGGTTTGTAAGTATCTTTTGAGTTCTCATTAATACATGTGCTTGGCCTGTTTCCTTCAAGTTTGTGTACATTGGCATGGACTTGTCTCTTTAGATAAATTTAGATTTAAACTAATCATGGTAGAATAGGAAGTATGTTTTGTTGTCATTTTTTATTGGATTGTAGGACTCATTGAAAGACTTGGAGATCAAGATCAACTTGGACTGAGCAAGGAAAAACGTTGTAAAAAGGTACTCATACTCTCTTCCTCTTATTTATTGAATAGTTTATCTAAGTTTAAAGGAATGTCAGTGATCAAAGTTATCAGTTTTCTGTATTGGTCATAGGGGTCTAACATCCAAGAGGGAATTCACCTGTTTGCAAGGGAATTTTCCTACAACAGTGTCGAGGTAAGTTAAAAGGCCCAAATGCTAGAGCCACATGGAGATATTTCGGGACTTCGGAAGTTCGAGAATTGGGAACTTCAGGAGACTTGGGATGGTAGAACCTATGCTCCCAAAAGAGCCAAAGCCTAGGGCTATGTGGAAGTACCTCAGGAGGTCGAGAATTTGGGACTTCAGAGGACATGCATGCATAAAAGAAAAGGGACTTTCAACGATGAAGCAATGAACATCAAATTGTCCTCTAGCCTATGTGCTAAATAAGGATTAAGTCTCATCGTTGGATTAACTGGTGGATAAACCTTCCCATGGATGTAAGAAATTGGGGATGGTACGAATGAGGTGGAGCCACGTGACCCATTCTGATAAATTCCTGAAGAACTTCGGGAGGCCGTAAATTGCAACCCAGAGCTCATATTTGAGCATGGTAGCAGTTGTTAGAATTCCACTGGTGAGTAGAAGAGGATGAATACCTCGGACAAAAGATTCGAGATATTTAAGGAAAATGAAATTATGATTCCCCATCCCTAGAAAGGGTACTCAGGGGTCGAGTGTCTTACAGATTGTGTAAAAAAAAATATACTAGAAGACACATCATCAAATGTGGAAACAAATGAGGAAAATCATTATGATCATCCCAAAAAAACAAACTATAACTAGCGAATAAACTATCTATAAATACCGAATAAACTATCAGTTATCACATAAGATACATATACAAAGTTAGCACAGAAGCATTATGATCATTATGATCATAGATACAAAGTTAGATACAGAGTTAGCAAAAAATAAAACTATAACTAGCAAATAAATATCGAATAAATTATTAGTTAGCACATAAGATATTGGAGGCTTGCTAGAAACTAGAGGACTACATGGAGATATTGGAGATCATAGATACAAAGTTCTAAATTGGCTGCAGAGTTCTAAATTGGTGGATTGGATAAATATTTGTATACCATATATAAAGATTTGTGGAAAGCATATGAAAATTTTAACAATGTTGGGAAGGCCTGTGTGTTGGGTACAGAGAAATCGCAAGGAATTTAAAGCACTACTGTTGGTGATGGAAAAATGAATTGGTGAACTCAACTCCCGCAAAGTTCATACACATTGTTGAATATGGAAACAGATGAGGAAAAACATTATGATCGCCCCAAAAAAGAAAACTATAACTAGCGAATAAACTATCTATAAATAGCAAATAAACTATCAGTCAACACATAAATTGGCACAAAAGATGAAGACTTGCTAAACACTAGGGGAGTCTATGGAGATATTGGATATCATAGATACAGAGTTCAAAATTGTCGGATCGACTAAATATTCGCATACTATGCATAATATACATAAATATTTTTGGAAGTAATATGATCTTAAATTCATCCACAAGATTTGTTGGAAATAATATGATCTCTAAGAGAGGAAGAAACCTTAGGGAGAACCCTAATGTTACCATAACCATTAATCGATTAAGGTATACTAAACCATTAATATATAAGTCACGTAGAAACCCACTCTTACAAATCTATACACATTTTATTTTACAATTACTTTATATATGGTTTAGCCCTTAATCAGAACAAAAATATTCAATGAAGGGTTTGACTGCAACAACATCAATGATGGAGGGTTAGTCCAATAAACATGTGAGATGTTAAATTTAATACAAGGCAGGTTAAACCCATTAACAAGTCGGTTACAGTGACTGATGAAAAACTATATGTAACAAACATGGCAATTTGGAAAATACAAGCATCAGGGTCAAACTGGTTAAGCCAAAGACAGATCCATCCACACATAGGTGGGTTAAAGCAAGTGATGATAATATAAATTAATAATCAGAACAGGAACATCATAGTTAAAGGGAGAGAGACAATCATCAATACACACCTGGAGCATGAGTTTGGAGTAGCGATTTATTTTTCCCAATGAGCAACAACTTCCTTCCGTACTAGAATGATGAATGAAAACAATGTAATGAAAGTAATTTAGAATGCTGAAAGAAAACAAGGTAATGAATCAGATTTCTCTCAGAACATAACAAAGATTGGAGGAAATATTGGCATTAAAAGAAGCCATACAATTTATACTATTACTGAGAAAGATCATGGAGAAAAATGAGAGAGATCATTGGTCTCCTTGAGACAAAAATCTTGATCACCTTTCCCTTGAAGATGTTTTATCCAACATATGATCTAGGTGCCTTCAATCTTGTCCAACATCCTCCTCTATAATACATAAAAATGACGAACGAGTGACTCAGACATATCGAATCTAGCTCAAACCAACCGAGACTCAGACCACACAGACAAACAACCACACATGCATACCAGTCCAAACCATATATAGAGGAGGAGGAGGAGGAAAATGTTGAAATAGGGTTAGGCTTGATATATAGCTTTTCTTCCACCTCCCTTCAACAGATAAATAATTTTTTTCCTCTAGCTTCCTCTCTTGAACCATCGATCCCTTATAGAGAGACAAATTCCCTCTCTCTCTTCAATCACCTGCTCAAGCTCTTTCAATTTCAATATAGGATGATTTGTGCTTTTTTGAAATAGTGATGCTTTTCAGTTTCGATTTGGTACAGTTTAGAATTTACCACTAGTTTTTTTTTGAAATAATGATTTTTTCAATTTCTATTTCATACCGTTTAGAATTTAACACTATTTTTTTTTATGTTGTTCATGGCATGCTAGGAGAGAGGTCTCATTCAAATACTTGATTTTTTCAATTTATTTTTCGTACTATTTATAATTTAGGATCACTAGGAACCTTATGACAATTTTTGAAATAGTGTTTTTTTCAGTTTCTATTTGGTACGTTTAGAATTTAACAAATTTTTTTATTTTTTATTTTTATTTTTTTGCGTTGTTCTTAGAATGTGTTGTTCATTGCTTGCTAGGAGAGAGGCTTCATAAGTTCTTCTTTATCTCATTCAAATACTTGATTTCTTCAATTTATTTTTGGTAATGTTTAGAATTTAGCACTAATTTTTTTTTTTTTGGTTGTTCTCATTATGCATTATCCATGCGTGTTGGTAGAGAGGTTGGGTAAGTTACCAATGGCTGAGGGCTTGAAAAAAAATAGAAACAACTTCCTTCCATTCTTCAACGAAGTAGGGTTCGAATAACAACAACATTGACAACTTATTTCCTTGATGTATTTTTTAGTGTGTGTATGGATGAAAAATTTAGAATGCTGAAAGAAAACAAGGTAATAAATCAGATTTCTCTCACAACATAGCAGAGATTGGAGGAAATACTGGCATTAAAAGAAACCATACAATTTATACTATTACCAAGAAAGATCATGGAGAAAACTGAGAGAGATTACTGGTCTCCTTGAGCCAAAAATATTGATCGCCTTTCCCTTTCCCTTGAATATGCTTAATCCAATAGATGATCCAAGTGCCTTCAATCTTGTCCAACCTCCTCCTCTATAACAAATAAACATGACTGAATCAAACATCCAGACTCAGGATCAAACTGACTAAGACTCATACCACACAGAAAAACAACCACACATGCATTCCAGTCCAAACCATAGATAGAGGAGGAGGAGGAAAATGTTGAAACATGGTTAGGATTGATATATATATCTTTTCTTCCACCTCCCTTCAACAGATAGATAACTTTTCACCTCTACCTTCCTCTCTCGAACCATATAGAACCATCGATCCCTTACAAAGAGACAAATTCCCTTCTCTCTTCAATCACCTACTCAAGTTGTTTCAGTGTCAATATAATATGATTTGTGCTTTTTTGAAATAGTTATGTTTTTCAGTTTCGATTTCCTACTGTTTAGAATTTAACACTATTTTTTTTGTGAAATAGTGATTTTTTTTAGTTTCTATTTGGTACCGTTTAGAATTTAGTACTTTTTTTTTTTTTT
>ML795636.1:61060-88135 GCA_009831015.1 Picea engelmannii
AAATTATCTCTTTTTCAAGGCGTTGAGTACTTTTCCTGAGGTTTTTCTATGCTATATTGATGTTTGGTTCTTAACAGTCGTGACCTTAAAAATAGATTATTATTATTATTATTACTACTAAATATTAATTTTATTGAAGGTTGAGAAGGTTGATAGTTCATGGAAAGAAACTCATTAGTCTCTTGAATTATTAGGTTTTATCACACAATATATAGTAGGAAGATAGATTCCTCTACTCAATTTCACAACGAGTTATCAACATATTACAATAGATTAATTTTGGAGAGAAGATAAATACCATAAAATTCCATTTATATATCTCATAGTAGAGTATTTACCCCAATTTGGAAACATCATCCATGGGAAAAATATCCATAAGGCAACTTGTACCACACGTGTATTCTTTGTTAGAAAATTTATATATAGAGAGCAAATGTACAATTTTTTATATACTAGGGGAATATATTGTTGTTAAGGAATTGAAGTATAGTTAAGTATTCAAAGAGGGTTCCTTAACCTAACATACTAGGAATATCAAGTCTTTTGGATCTATAATCCTCAAAGAATCCATACATTGTTAGAAGCATGCTTAGTGATAGCTCAACTTGGAACAAAAGAGTATCCCTACAAAAATTCCAATTTCATCAACTAGTAATTATCAATCTCCAATGGTTATGGTAGTCTTGAATCATTGTTTTCTTAGCAGAAAAACAAACCCCATTGTTTTCCCAACAAAACACACCCAAATATAGGGAGAATTATTCTGTAGATGAATTCAAATTAAAGGAAATCTTAGAGGTTTATCTAAATATGATCATTGAATACTACAGTGAAGGAGGAGGTGTAATTCAAGGAGGAGGAGGAGGGTAGAATAATAGTACATAAGAAGTATAAAAAACAACATGACGCATCAATGGATACCAAAGGGTCCCCAAAATCCAACAATGAAGTTACCCATCCCACCTCATACCCTAAATCTTCTTCATTGTTATCCCAAGGCTCCTAACATTGAGGTTATTCTTGTAAGTACTATGTTGGAGTAGATCCATTTTTACTATTCATGTATGGACATAAGTATCTAATATGGTTAAGTTACCAAATTCAGTTAGAGCTTGTCCAACCAAATAATTATTTTACAAAACAAGTAGATTTTAAGCTATTTCAATTCCTAAGAGAATTTGGAATGGTACCATCAAGAAAATCTCACAAAAAATTAAGATATTGTACTTTTATGCATCTTTCAAGTGTTCTTGGATTCAAAATTAGATAAATAATGGGTAACACCATCTGTTTCTTGAGGTCATATTTCCAATCTATTTCAAGTAGAGATCCCTCAAAAGGTTGTTGGACAAAATGAAATACAATTGATATTTGGAAGGCTTGCAACTATTGGCAATACATTTCTAGGAAATCTGTTGTGAGGCTTGTGCACACCTCCAATCCCAGTCAATCCCTATCATGGGAGATATGTTCCCCAATGATTTATTTTAATAAAGGTAATTTTTTCTAAGTTATTGGAGTTGTCCCAAAGAATCAAGATAAAATATTCCCTCCACTTCCTTATTTATTATCTTCTCTATTATTTAGCTCCATTTTTTACTTTTCCATCCAAATTATCACATGTTGGATGTTGTTCTCTTAGGCAGTAAAATATGAGAATCAATCCAACATAACTCTCACAAAAGATTTAATTTAAACCAAAACAAATTGTAAATACCTTTGAATATATTTTTCTTCTATCTCAAACTCTCCATCCTATCTATATAGTCAATAAACCTATGCATTGTTGCAAGGGTAGGCTCAATTCCAAATATTTTCATCTCAACTAAGATATTTTCTGATTTTCTAAAACAAGTTTAATTTTAGTTCTAATTTTATTTTTGTATGCTCACATACATGTCTATATTCCTTCATTATAATGATATGTTGAACTATCTAATTTTCAAGAATGCTTTTGGATCTCTTTGAAGATTTTTCCATCCTCTTCCCTTAGCTATAGTCTACCACATGTAGAAAGTAACAATTTGTGTTAGTTTAAAGTGGGAACAATTTATGTCAGTTTAAAGTGGGATCATAATGAAGCCTTCTCATTTCTCTCATAGTGGCAAAATATTTTTCAATCCTGACTTCTAAGATACCAATTGGACATGTTGACTAAAATGTTCTAAGTGTTATTATCAGGAGAAAATCCTATTTTTGGCATGCCTTGATATCTACTTCAATTACATGAGATCCTTGATTGTATCTGCTATTGGAGATAGACTAATGCCTCTCTACATCTGATCAAATGCAGCTATGGCTTGCTCATAATAACCATTTTTGGGATATGCATATATCATTTCATTCCAACCTTCCCATCCATGGAAAATTAAAGAAGTGAAGTTTCCCAAATACACCTTCTACTCTCTATCACATCTTCTGCTTTACATAAGCCTCAATCAAAGAAACTTGAGTGGAGAATTAATGTAATATAACATATTTAAACTACTCTTGAAAATGAATCCAACCAAAAAATGTGTTTTCTAAGGAAATCACATCTTACAATAGACCATGGTTGCATATCTGTAAGAATTAAAGGTAGGTTGTACACCATAAAATTGCAAATCTAAGCAAAGTTTGAAGTTTCAACAAAACTCTCAGCCTGGTTTGACTCAACAAACATAGTGATTAATGGCATAATAGTGATGGATCCTATCCTTAGTTGAGAGATGTTGACAACGATGATTGCATCAATATATTTCTTTGAAAAATGGTACCCACAGAAAATGACAACCAAGGTTTAATGATCGAGAGAGTAACCATGCGAAACAATTGAGTTCAGAACCCTTGTTTCTTGCTCATTTCATTATTCCTTGACAAGAATACCACATATTTTGGAGTATCAAGTACAAATACCTCCATATCATTAATCAGTTCCTTCACATCCTTCTCATCGCTTCAAAAATAAATATTATTTGGATTCTTAATGAGATAAATCCTTTTCTTCAATAATTTATTTCCCCATTTGAGCTGCTCAATGGTAACTTCCATACACCACAAAATCCTCTTGATTATATTCCCCGAGACAGTGGAAATGACACTAGTAGCATTGTTTCTATAATCCTCAATATTAGGTGGAAATAATGTCTAATAAGTAGCAAATCTATCTTCAATTAGATGCCTTTTATCATCAAAATAAATTTGGTCAGTGCAATTTCTCGAACCATATTGTCGTACAACACGTTAAATCTAGAAAAATACATGCTAGAGTTGTGAGAAACCTTTTATTGTGAAAATGAACTATATTGATCAAAATACTTATCCAACTCTTGCAAAGAAACAACCTAACCATGTGCTGCAAAGTCAACCATAGTTGAGTATGTTCTCTATAATATAATATAGTGTTGCTAAGGTCAAGTTATCCTCATTAGTGGAATCCCCCTTAAATACTACATTGGTTTGATAGAAAAAATGGAGGTAAGGATCAAGCTTGACAATTGCTTCATCCTTGGATGATGGAAATTGAATACCATCCCCAACCCTAGAAAATGATACAATAACATTTCCTACTTGAACCAAAGTCAAAATCATGACTTGCCACCAACCGACTCCACACTATCCTAGTTATCTATCAAATGAATGATAGTTCCTAGGATTTTGATCAAAATCTCCTTTGTGGCCTCATAGTGGCACTTCGATAATGAGATTCAAATATACACTCTTCCATGTTCAATCCACTTGGGGTTTCATGTTACATCTGTATAGTTCATTCTTGTATACCTACTCGATACTTTCCTTTATTTTTGAAGAGAAAACAATTGGGTTCTCTACTATATCATTCATATGCATGGGGATATAGAGAAACACATGGGTATTATTTATAATGAATATTTGGTTATACATAGTTTTTATTTGTGGTATTTGAGAAAACAAAGTCATGGTTTAGATTGGTATCAATACCTATATGATACAAGCTTCAGATTTTGGTTTTGATTTAGTATATAATTCACAATTGAATCCAAAATTGATTTCTTTATGAGCCCATTTTTATTAATCTACTTACTATGATTGGACTCAACCTTAACATTGAAGTCTATCTACAAATCCTAATGCTTTGTAGCAATCACCTTCTCTAGAAGTATAATAAATTGTTCTAAATATATAGTGTACCTTTCACTTGATTTCCTCGACCTCATTCTTATCCACCTTTAGTACTCTAATAAAAAAACAAAGCATCAAACGAGCCTACCAATATTACATTTCTAGAAATGTCTGTGATTTATTTGCAAAAAAATGGACTTTATCAATCAGGCTAGAGAAAGACGCTAATAAATAGAGAAAAGATATGCCACGTATTAAAGTTTCAACATTTTTTTTACCCCAACTTCCAACATATTTGTGTCCAAAGACATGTAACAAAAACTTGAGATTTTTTTGTAAGTCTGGAGCTCTTTAATAATGCGGGCTAGTTTGAAATGTAAGATTCAAGAAGAAAAATAACTCATTTGATTGTGTGTTACTTAGTAGGAAAAAACTATTTTTCCTATTTAGTTGATTTTCATGACATGTTGGTGGTTTTTGTAAGTTTTAAACCTGTGAAGTAAAGCAATGCATATAGATTCTTAAGAAAAACACAAATTAATCAATGGCTCATACACATTGTACACAAAGATTTACACCGAAAACCCTTAACCAGGAGAAGACCTTTCAACTCTTCATTGTATTAATTTCACCATTTACCATACATTTTATACAATGTTTTTAGGTATTCCATAGATACCAAAACCCTAATCCCTTAATCTGGTATTAAGGGACCCCCCTAGGAAGCGCCCGACGCAAACGACACAAGAAGCCAAGGAAGTTTGAATCGTCAGACACAGTTGTCAAATATGACACACCCACACACACACATGCAAATAATATAACACATACCCAACAGTTTTGGCCCATCTTGTAATCACGAAAGATGTTGCAATTTGTTCATTGTCATCGACTTTTTGCTTCCAATATTTCTTTTTTTAGTAGAATGCTTCTCTTGAACACAATAAATATGAAACTATTCAATTTGAGATGTATGACGTGGTAGAAGGGTTTTATACATTGTAGAGTATCCCTTCACCTAAGATATTGTGACTAGCAATGTAACATCCCCATTTTCAAACCCCAAACTAGCGATGTATATTGTAAATGTAATGTAAGGATGAGGGCTAAGCGATGTAATATGTAAATGATGTAAATTGAAAATAATAAATAAATGTATCTCTAACTGCAAATGGAAATGGACAGAGTTTTCGGGGCTTAGTTTCCACAAGAGAGGGAAGGGATCCAAGGGGGAGATTTTACCCATGTCTATTAAACCCAAACCATTTTCTTTTTATTTTATCCTTACCATGAACATTCTGTTTTTTAATTGAGTGTTTCCAAAGACAATCATTGAATTCATGTAAGAGGGTGGGTGTGAGAAGTCACATCCCATTGCTATTGAGAGCATGGGGAATGAATACAATCAACTTAGGGAAGAGAGTAAGTCAAGCAAGCAAGAGAAAGAGAGGAAATTTGTATCGGTAGAGGGAGAAAAATTAGGCATTCATGTTTTTGCATGCAGAGCAGTTTTTGCATGGAGATTTTTGGACAACAAGATAATTCTAAGTATTAAAGATTGAAGGAAGCATGGTGGGCATGTACGGTGGTTAGTTGGAGTTTTAATTTCATGGGAAGAGAGGTTGCGGGTATGTGAGCAATATTATGTTTGAAAATTGTCAAGAGAAGCAAGGGTTTTACTGTTGTGAAAATTCATGTGGAAAATGTAGAATTCTCAAGGTCCTAGTAGAGATATTTCATGTACAAAATATGTTGGAAGCCTTGGAGGAGAGTGGGAAGGCATGAGGGACTATGAACAGTGAAGTGGGATCCCATCCCTGGGGTTGTGCAAGTTGTGGGGAAGAGAGTTGGTGGATTGGAATTAGCTGTGGGAAATTGATTGCGGAGAGGGGGACATTAGCCATCCTTAGGGACCACCATCCCTTTTGGATTCATAGAACCATCTTGAGCATGAATTGCAGTTGATAATTGCAACAAAAATTCTATGGTTGGGAGGAACTTCCATCCTCTGTAACAAGTTGCATATTTTCATAAGTTAAGTGTACTTATTTGTTGGGTTTATTTATGTTAAATGATGCTATAGTTATTGTGTGTTTTTCTCTAAGTTATCTTTGCCAATGATACTTATTGTGACTAGAATGATGCATATGAATTTCCATTTATGTGGTTGAATGCTTCTATATGTGCTTAGCCACTGTTGTGCATAGTTAAATTAGTTTCATTTATGTTTTTAATTAGTATGGATATCTGCATGAGTTTGAATGTCATGTTGTGTATCATTTTTTCATCTAGATTTGGTATCATAAATTCATATTTGGTCATTTTATTAGTAGTGTGACCCAACTTAGGGTTGGGTTCCGGTACAAAGTTGTATCAGAGCTTTTGGTTCAACACTGAACCCATATGGGCCAAGAACCAATGATAATTTGAGTAAATTTGTTGGTACAAATGTCGATCTATGACAAATTTGAGGGGAAAATGGTGAAAAATTAGAGTGAATTCCCAAATCCGTGAGAAAATTTGAGTTTCAAATGCTTCAGAACTACCCAAGAGGTTTTATGGCGTAAATCGACAGGATTATAGAGTTAGATTTGACCTAGAAGGTTGAAATTCATGTTCTAATGGAGGCTGAAGGAGTTGGGGGAGTTTGATGAATTGATGACGAAGATCATGGTTGATTCTTAGATTAACGACCCAGATTCATCATGATTTTAATTAAAAAATTAGATTTTTTTTTGGATTTTTGCAAAAGAAAAGAATCAACGACCAAGATTTATTTTCGCAAATTGGCGAAGTTAAATAATTGAATGTCATGATTCATTTTTGGTAGTTGGGAAAATGAATCAAATCGACGGTCATGATTCATTGAAATCATTGGGAAAATATTGGCGAGCCAATGGTCAAGATCATTTTGAATGGGAGATTGACAACCCAGATTCATCTTGAAATTGGTCGAAAATTTTCTAAGTGTTGTAGTTCACCAAAATAATTCACCGATCGCCAATGGTCGAGTCAGCTAAATCAGAAAAAAAAATCAATCGACCAAGAGAAATTTTCTATCATCGATAGTCAGGTTGAAGAAGTGAGAAAAGATTTTGGTTCAACTAAAGTAAATTGTTGATTGCCGATGGACAATGACTAGGGGTTGATAGAATTTGGTGAAATTTTGCATGTGTTCGAAAGAAATCACCAATTGTGGATTGACAATGATCATGGGTCGACATAATTGGCAAGGTGTTTAGTTCATCCAAGAGAAAAGGTCGATCATTAATGAAAGGAAAGAGGAGTATGATGTGTCTTGCCACATCAACATTTGCATGTCATGTGAAGTCAACATGCATATGGCATGCCACATGAGTCAAGTTTCCATGTCAACATCCATGTGTCATGCCATTTTAACATCTACATATCATGCCACAACAACATAGTTTCCACGTCAGCCAAGATATGGTTGATGAAAGATGATTGGGGTTTGGAAATATTTGTGGGAAAAAATTGGTTTCCAAGAGAAACGACTGATGACCAATGGTTGATGATCAGGGTTCAGGGAAATCAATGAGCAATTTTGGTTTACCAAAGAAATCACTGATCACTGATCAACAAAAGAGTTTGTAGGTGGGAAATCAACGGTCTGGATTTATCTCAATTTTGAGATCAACGATGCATATTAAAATATTGTTATAACATAATAGTCAATTTTCTATGAATTTTCGAGTTTTCAAAAGTATTAAATTTGCAGGGGCATTTTGGGGACCTAAACAATGTTCTTAGGAGTTATAATTTTCAAAAGTGTAAGTGACAAAGGAACCACATACAATTTTTGTATCTTAAATAAAAGAAATCAGAGAGATATTTCCAATGAGATATTTTGGGTGAAAAATGGAGCTCGTATGAGAAAGTTACAATTGAAACTGTAGAGGGTATATTTTCAGTACCAACTTATTGCCAGAGGGTGTAATACCTTGCTCAAAGGTTCGTTTGGGGCATATGAGTAGTATAGGAAAGGTTATGGACCATAGAAGAGAATTGTGGAGCCAAATTTGGGATTTGAGTACAAAACAATGTGCAAGAAGAGAAAGAAGATACTTGTAATATACAAGGATAAAATGGGGAAACAATCTAAACTTCCAGAGACCATAACTTTCATCTCGGTGCTAAGATTTGAGCAAAAGAATAGTTGTTGGAAAGGTATTGAGGAGGAAAATCCATATATAAGCCTATAAATTGGATTAGTTCATTTTCCATTCTTCAAAATTTTAAATGAATAATGAACTGTAATCTAATTTATAAATATTTTTCAATATGCCTAATTCTAACAACAATTATTGCATGCACATTCTTGCAGAATTAGAGGTACAAGAAAGTAGAATTTAGTTCCTATATGAGAGCTAGAGATATGGAGGATGCACAAGAGTCTTACAACCATGAGGAGGATATTAGAGGTATGCATGTTAGCATGGGAAATGATGAGACATAGCCTAATGTAAGAAGAGACGGAAAAGTGAATGTAACTATGAGAATCCTACAAAAAGAAGTGCAGAGATATAGGGACGACAATGAAAATATTATGAAATATTAGAAAGAGATACTTTAGAGCATGAATATGCTGAAGAAGAAAGTCAATAAATATTCTTGCACAAGACAAGAACCAAGTTCAAGGAAATGAGAGGTATCTAGATATCATGATAGGAAGGATGATCATGGAGGATTTAGACAATCTAGAAGCATTAGAAAACATCAATGTCATCATTCCCCAGGGAACTTGATCAAAAGAGAATATGAACATTCAAGGTTGGAAAGTATCCAAAGTATTTCTCTTGTCAGACATCACAGGGGGGGATATTTATATTTGCATGATTAATCATAAAATGTAGAAGCCATAATTGCAGCCTACCATCTTCAAGGAAAAGCATCTATGTGGTGGGATCGATGGAGGTAGGTTAATCACCTTGATGAGAAGAGAATTTCTTGGAATCAATTCAAGAAATATTTCTAGCAACAATACTTGTCAGAGTAATATTATGACAAGAAGATGCAATATTTATTTGAACTCAAACTTAGGAGCATGACTATGGATGAATATGAGAGGAACTTATTGGAACTTATTTGGTATTTGAGCTTCGTCATAAATGAGAAGGTCAAAATTTAGAGATTTCTGGGTGGAAAACCATCCTTTTACAAGGATAAGATTCAATTTGGTGATCTCGGGAATTTAGAAGAATCCATAAGAAAGGATAAGTTTTTGTATGAGTAGAACAGAGGAAGGCCAACTTTCCAAAATGCCTAGGATGACAAGATGAAAGGAAATATGGATCAAAGGAAGAAATGATTTAAGCCACCTTTCATTAGTAATAGTTCTCAAGCACATCAACAAGGGAAACCATCTCAAGGTGATAAAAAAATGATAGATTCCTTGGGAAAGAGGCTAAGAAAACAACCCATAAAGTGTCAAGGATGTGAAGGAGATTACATGTATAAAGATTGTCCTCACCAAGGAGATAAGATGAGGACTGTGCATAACATTAATAAAGAGGAGAAAATAAGGGACGTGGGTGGATGCATGACAAGGAACTATGCATCCTTGGACAATATACAAGCAGATTATCAATACCACATGATTGAAGTAGAAGGTAAGATTGATACTCAACCCATAGCTACTTTGATTGATTCTAGAGCTAGGCATAACTATATAGATTCAAATCTAGTTGAAAGATTTAAATTGAGGAAATGTAAGAATGAAAAGTATTGGTTAGGTCATCTAGCTACTAGAACCAAGAGATGAATTAATGAGCTTGTTAATGATTTCCCAATAAACATTAATGGATTCAAATAAAGCCAGATTTGAATATCATATTGCTTGGGTCTTATGACTACTTGATCAATAGAGATTGGATAGAAAAGCATCGTGAAATATTATATTTTTATAACAAGTGTTTCACATGTCTTGATGAGGAAGGTAATTCAAGGATAGTCCAAGGTGTCCCAAGGACTATATTTTTCCAAGATATTTCAACATTATAGCTGAAAAGAAGTTTTAGAAAAGGGTGCCAGATATATGCATCCCATATGGAAGATCCAATCATGAAGGATAAGGAGCCAAGTATTGAAGATGATCCAATTTTGAAAGAGTATGAGGATTTGTTTGGGGAGTTTCGAGGATCGCCAAGAAATATGGACATTGATTTCTACATTGATTTAATTCCCGGAGCTCCCTCATGTCCAAAACTCCCTAGAAAATGAGCACACCATAGCTAAAATAATTGCAAATATAGCTAGAATATTTTTTGAAGAAGGGGTACATACACCCAAGTGTTTCTCCTTGGGGAGCCACCATCCTTTTTGTCAAGAAAAAATATGGAACTATGAGGTTGTGTATTGACTTCAAACAACTGAAAAAAGGTTATAATCAAGAAGAAGTATCCCATGCCAAGGATTGATGATATTTTTGATTAGTTGAAGGGAGAAAATATGTTTTTCAAAGATTGAATTGAGATCAGGTTATCATAAGGATAGAATCATAAAATATGATACTAGTAATACAACCTTTCAGACAAGGTATGGACACTATGAATTTGTAGTGGTTCCTTTTGGGTTGAAAAATGTGCCTACTACATTTATGTTTCGGATGAATGGGATGTTCAAATATTTCTTGGAAAAGTTTTTCATTGTATTCTTGGATGATATTCTTATCTATTCTAAGAAAGAGGAGGAGCATGAACACCATTTGAGGATGGTGCTACAACTATTGAGAGAGCACCAATTGTATGCCGAGTTAAGTAAATGCATTTTTTATCAAAAGCAAATCGATTATTTGGGTTACATTATTTCCAAATATGGCATAGTAGTGGATCTGGAAAAGATTGAAGCAATCAAAATTTGGCCAGTGCCAACAAATATTTATGAGGTTAGATCATTTATGGGTCTAGTTGGTTATTACAAGAGATTCATTGTAGGATTCTTGAAGATTTCACACCCAACAACATCTCTACAAAAGAAAGGGGTAAATTTTGAATGGAGTGTTGAGTGTGAAGAAAATATCCATTTCTTAAAGGATTTATTAACTAGTGTGCCTATTTTAAAAGTTGGAGATCAAGATGAGTATTTTTTTGTGTGCATAAGTGCATGCAAGGAAGGGCTTGGTGGAGTCCTTACACAAAATGGACATGTAATTTTTTATGAGTCCAAAAAATTGAAGGAGCATGAAATAAATTATGCCACACATGACTTAGAGTTGGCATCCATAGTACATGCTTTAAGGATGTGGAGGCATTACCTTATGGGAATAAAAATTGAATTGAGGATAGACCATAGTGGTCTAAAATACCTATTTGAATAGACAACATTAAACGCCAAAAAAAAATAGATGGTTGGAATTTCTCAATGAATATGATTTTGACATCAAGAACATAAAGGGAAAAGAGAACAAGGTCATTGATGCACTCAACAAAAGGGTGCATATATGCATTATACAACCATTAGTATGTCCATGGAAATTTAAAAGACATAATTCTATAGGTTTTAACAACATACCAACATTATGGGAAAGTTAAAGAAAACATACAACATAATATTGAACAACATAAATATAAGGATCACAAGATAGAAGAGTATGGAATCCTCTTGTTTCATAATAGAGGTTATGTTCATACATCTCAGGAATTGAGAATATAATTTTAAAGGAGATACATAATGTGCCATATGTTGGACATCCAGGATACCATAAATCTATTACAGTTGTAAGAGACCAATATGTTTGGCCTACTATGAAGAGATGTCCTTGATTATTTGGCTAGATGCATGGAATGTCAGAAGGTAAAGGCTGAGCATAGACATCCAACAAGATTTCTACAACCATTAACCATTTCTAAATGGAAATGAGAAGTTGTTATTATCAATCTCATTACCAAATTTCCTAGTACACCAAGGCAACATGATTCCATCATGGTAAAAGTGGATAAACTTACAAAGGCTACACATTTCATTCATGTAAAAGTAACTCATAAGGAATCCAATATTGAAAATATTTATATGAAAGAAATTGCTAGGCTACATGGTGTGCCTAAGGAAATCATGTCAGATTGAGATCCCAATTTCACTTCCAATTTTTGGAAGGGGTTATTTAAAGGATTTGGGACCAGTTTGAATTTCAATACAACATATCACCCAGAATCAAATGGGCATATAGACAGAATTAACTGGATAATTGAAGATATGTTGAGAATGTATGTAATGGACAATCCTTCTAGGTGAGAGGCCTACATCCATTTAGCTGAGTTTCCTTACAATAATGGAGAATCTTTGAAGATGAGCCCATTTGAAGCATTGTATCGTAAAAAATGCAACACACTAGTAAGTTGGGATAACCCAGTAGATAGAGTCGTGATTGGGCTATAATTGTTGAGGGAAATGGAATAATAAATGGTAAATACTAGGTATAAGTTGAAAGTTTCATAAGATAGGAAAAATATCTATGACGATAAAATAAGAACAAAAAGAATTCAAAGTGGGAGAGCATGTGTTTTTAAAATTTTAAGCCAAGAGAATCTTACTGAATTTGGGAAGTTGTGCAAAGTTGGAACTTGGTAGTTAGATATTGTGGGCCTTTTGAGATCCTAGAAAGGATAGGTCCAATTGCATGCATGCTAGCATTACCTACATCCATGAGAATTCATAAAGTGTTGCATGTATCTTTATTAAATAAATATGTACCTGATCTTAACCATATGATTGATTGGACTATGATCTAGGTGGAACATGAAGGGGACTCCTAGGTGGAACTAGTGTGCATCCTAGACTGGAAAGTCAAAGTGCCTAGGAAAAAATTCATCAACTTGGTAAAGACTCAATGGAATTGCTATGGTTCTGAAGATGTTATGTGGGAGCACAAGGAAGCCATGTGGGAAGCATACCCACATTTTTTTAAATTTTTTGAAGAAAACCAAATGTAGATATGTACATAAGTTACTGGAGATTCTATTTTTGAAGTTTTAGTTCTTGGAGCCATAACTCTCATATTTCCTTTCCAACTAATGTGTAGGTTGTAGGGAAACAAGAGTTGTTGGTTGGAATTGTTGTGTGAGTCATTAAATTGTAGAATTATCAAGTATTTTGATGTAATTTTTTTGTGTAAATTGTATAGTTATGTGCACTTAGGACAATGCAATTTGTAGGGGGGGGGGAATGTAACATCCCCATTTTCAAACCCCAAACTAGAGATGCATATTTTAAATGTAATGTATGGTCGAGGGCCAAGAAATGCTATATGTAAATGATATAAATTGAAAATAATAAATAAAATGTATCTCCAACTGCAGATGGAAACATATGGAGGTTTTGGGGCTTAGTTTCCACAAAAGAGGGAAGGGGTCCAAGGGGGAGAGTTTACCCATGTCTATTAAACCCAAACCATTTTCTTTTTAATTTATCCTTACCATGAACCTTTTATTTTCTGATTGAGTGTTTCCAAAGCCAATCATTGAATTCATGTAAGAGGGTGGGTGTAAGAAATCACATCCCATAGTTATTGAAAGCATGGGGGTTGAGTACAATAAAATTGGGGAAGAGTGTAAGTCAAGTAAGAAAGATAAAGAGAGGAAAGACGTATGGGTAGAGGGAGTAGAATTAGACATTCATGTTTTTGTATGCAGAACAGTTTTTACATGGAGATATTTGGACAACAAGATAATCTTGAGTGTTGAAGCTTGAAGGAATCCATAGTGGGAATGCATGGTGGATGATTGGATCTGTAATTTCATGGGAAGAGAGGTTGTGGGCCTATGAGCAATATTTTGTTCGAAAATTGTCAAGAGAAGCAAGCATTTTATTGTTCTGTGAATTCCTATGGTAGCTGTAGAATTACTAAGGTATAAGTAGGGACATTTCATGTCCAAAATATGTTGGAAGCCATGGAGGGGTGATCCTGGAGGATATTGATGGCTACCCACTTGTTCAAATGACTCAAAAATATTTTTTGGCAACTTACTATTTTTAGAAGTTTTTTGGTTCCTGAATTTCCAGGGTCATTTTGAGGGCCTAAACAACGCTTTTTTGCGATTAAGCACCTCAATGATAGACAGAGGATTTGATTGAGCCCTCAAAATGAAGATCCTTTTCAATACCTTTCCAATGAGCTATCGTTCACCCTAAATGGATATCGTATGCAAATGTTACGACCCCGGGAAGTTGATGTACTAACTTAACCCAATGGGGCCCACATGAATTTTGGCGCTTCATCTCCTAGGGTTAGGTTTTTGGATGTCTATGGTTTTGAAATTCATGTTTATTGTGAAAAATACTTCAGAGCCTCATTGTACTCATATTATTATGAGTGAGCATAGCCATCACATATCTTCTCAGAGATAAGCTGCCACCATTCTAGCAAGCTTGTTTTCAGTTTTCATTTTACAGTTTTCAACATATTTCGTATTTAGTAGAAGCCAAGTTTTACTGTATATGTGTTATTATTCACTGTGTCCCTATGCTAATATTATAAATATGTGGTTTCATTTCATTTCGCTCATAAATTTGGATCAATGGTATCATAGAAGTATGCTCCTTGTCATTTTTTAATGCATGTCCCCAATGCAGTCAGGGTATAGAGAGTTGGGTCTCGAGCTTGCTTCTCTTGAGGAAAAATTCTCTCACATGCCCAAGAAACCATCCATGGCTGGTGACAATAAAGATGACGAGACAAGATACCCTTTCAAAATGTTTCTCGAGGAATCCCTTGAGCGACATAGGAACGAGATGATGGACAAATTTGCACAAATCCTTAGATGGTTGCCAACAAGCGACACATCCACCTCAAGTGGAGGGGACACCCCCTTCAAGGTACAAATCAATTTTGGTATTCCTATATTTTAAGGTAAAATATGTTTCGATGTCGTAGATAAATGGTTAAGCCATCTAGAAGGGTATTTTTTTGTCCACAACTTTTTCTATAGATAAAATATTATATTTGTGCTCCTCAAGGTTGCCCCCCATGTCAAATATTGGTGGGATACTTTTTGTGAGAAAAAGGAAATAGATGGATCCACATTATTTGCAGTTGCACCCACTTGGGGTTTCTTCAAGGATGATATTGAGGAACAATACTACCTTGTTGGAAGTGATGACGACTTGTATAAAAGATGGACCACACTACGACAGGAAAGAGACCAAACAGTACCAGAGTTCACTAATGTCTTCCATACCTTTTGCACCAAGATAGGTATCAAATATTCTAAGAAACATATAGTGCTCAAGTACCGCGACGGTCTGCATAGATACATCCAGAAATAAATGGATTTTTTGGACATCTCATCCTTAGGCGTGACCTATCGATATGCCATCAAAACCGAGTAGAAGATGAAACAAAAGACACGATATTTTGGGTCTGGGAACCCCTCACAACAAAATCAAAGAAAGGGTAGCCCCAACCCACAGAAAAAAGGACAGAGAAAATATGGGCAACATTAGTACAACCAATCCAAGCCGCAAGCACCCTGGCATAACATTGTTGATCGCTGCTCAAAGAATTCATTGGTGGTTGAGGTAAAAGCCTCTAAATAAAATGTGGGTTCTGAATCTAAGTCAAAACCAAAAAAGGGGAGACAAATCATTGACATGGAACCCAATGCCACTATTTCTACCACCAAGATCCAACCCGGTGAACCTGATGAGCCAGAGGAAGGCGCACACCTCTTTCTTTCACATATGTGGGTAAAAGGCACTCTATTGCACTTCATCTTTGATAGCGATAGCCAGAAGAAAATCATCTCTTCAGAGGTCGTCAAGCATCTATCCCTACCGACAACGTTGGACCTGCAACCCTACACCATCAGATGGCTCTCTCAAGGAAGTGATCTTCACATCAACCAAATTTTTTTCCTGTCATGTGTAATCAAGCCATTCAAAGATGAGGTGTTGCATGATATTTCTCCCCATGAATTTTGTGATGTTCCTTTTGGCCAACCTTATTTATGGAAACATCATTCGGTATATGAGTCTAGGCCTCACAATGTTATTATTACTTTGAACAGGAAATTGTATAGGATACCCGAGGTAGTCCCACCTAATGCTATTTCCTTGATCTCTGTCAAGCAATGTAGGAAGGTCATTTCTCAAAATAGGAATTTTGTCTTCTTCATGATTCTCTCTCAGAATGAGTGAAAGGTTGCAACCACATCCATGGCCTCCGCAACCGACTTATCCACATAGTAGAAGCAAGTGGATAAGGTCATGGAAGAATACAAAGACATATTCTCATCACCTACTAGGGTACCTATGCACTGTCAGGTCAAGCATCCCATCGATATGACCCTCGACGCACCACTAGCCAATGGGCCAGTCTATTATCTCTCTCTACTAGAAAATGAGGAGATCAAGCGTTAGATCCAAGAACTTCTCCATAAGGGGAACATCTGGCCCAAATCATCACCTTGTGTAAGCCCAATCGTGTCGGTGCAGAAAAAAGACGTGACTTTATGACTTTGCATTGATTATCGAGCCCTAAATAAATTCACAGTCCGTAACCAATACTTGATTCCCCAAATCAACAATCTCCTTGATCAGCTCAAGGGGGGGGAATAATTCAGTAAGATTGATATGAAGTCTGGCTACCATTAGGTCCCAATAGAACCAACAGATATATGGAAAACTTCCTTCAAGTCAAAACAAGGTCTTTTTGAATGGATGGCCATTCCCTTTGGTTTGACAAATGCACCAACAACTTTCATGAGGATGATGGATGATATCTTGCGTCCTTTCACTAATTATTTTTTGGTGGTGTATCTGGATGACATGATCATCTACAACAAGATTTGGGCAGAACACTTGTTGCATATTCAACAAGTTTTTCACACTTTGCGGCAACAAAAGCTATATGACAACTTGGAAAAATGCTCTTTATTCATGGAAAAGGTCCAATACCTAGGCTACATTGTTGATGTGCATGTTGATCCAGCCAAGATCCAAGTCATTTGTGACTGGCCAGACCCAACCATGCTCACTGAGCATTAGAGCTTCTTACGCCTTACCAATTTCTATCGAAGGTTCATGTTGGGATTATCCCATATTGCATGGGCCCTCAGCCAAATAACCATAGGTGGCAGTAAGGAAAAAATTATGTGGGGCCTGTCCCAACATAAAGTGTTTGATGATCTGAAGCAACGCTTGTGCTCTACCCCAGTGCTTTCATTACCTGACCTACAACAACCCTTTAAGATCGAGACAGATGCTTCAGGCTATGCTGTGGGCATAGTCATCACTCTACACGGCCACCTCGTGGCCTATCATAGTGAGACACTATTATATGTCATCCATAAGTAACCTACTTATGACAAAGAAATGTACTCCATTGTGCAATCCTGCTGCCAGTGGAGGCATTACATTCTCAGGAAGGAGAAAATCATCCAAACTAATCATAAGTCGTTGCAGTTCATGCAAACATAAGGAAAATTTGCAAAATGACCACCATTAAAAGTGGTCCACATATTTGTAGTAGTTTCACCACAACATCAAGTATAAAATAGGAAGTACCAATTGAGTCACTAATTGCATAAACTGACGTCCATCCGTGACACTCACCACAATGCTCGATTCTTGCAACCACGAGACCTTCGGTTGGCCCCACCTCTATGAGACATATCCTAACTTCGCCAACAACTACTAGATGTTGGGTGCAAAGACAATTGTCACCAATTTCCATATTTAGGACAAGTTGTTGTGCCATCTGGGCCATTTATACATTACATCAAGTGATCGAGTGAATCTGATTTGGGAATCCCACTACAATCGGGTGGCATGTCACTTCGGTGTGGAAAATATAGTGGCAATGTTGTAGTGACATTTTTACTACCAAAACTTTGACAAGATGTCAACAAGTATATTTGGTCTTGCACTGCCCGCGCCATTGCCAAACTGACCATTAAGAAACAAGATCTAGACACTCCTCTGCCTACTCCTAATAGGCCCCAGGAATCCATCTCAATGGACTACATGTTGTGCCTTCCATCCACCACGCAGGGAAATGACTGTGTTTTTGTGGTTGTTGATCACTTTTCCAAGATGGCGATTCTGACCTCCTGCATGAAGAGAATCACAATGGAGGCCACCGCTAAGATATTATTTGAACAAGTGTGGGTACACTTTGGGATCGCACAAACCATTATCTCAGATCGAGACATTCGGTTCCTCGACACATTCTAGTTGAGCCTCTCGTCACTGTTGGACACCAAGCTCACGAAGTCCACTACTTTCCACCCCTATACAGATGGCCAAACCGAGGTCGTCAATCAAATGATCATGCACATCATACACATGTACAATTATAAGCACCCCCACAACTAGGATGAGAGTCTTCCCTATGTTTAACATAGTGAAAATAGAGACATACATAGCTCAAACAACCACAACCCCTTTCAGGTGGGGTTGGGACTTCAACCATTGGGTTCCATGGATGTTGAACTACCCCTTGCGACCACCTAGGCAGACTCATCAACACTGCCAACAAGTTCAGGATATTTTACAAAAGTCCAATGCCAAGTACAAGAAGTGCCATGATCAACATCGTGTGCCACACTAGTTTCAGGTGGGTGACAAAGTTTGGTTGCACTTGCAGAAAGAACACCTTGCAGGGCCTCATCGGAAGCTTCATCCACTCCATTATGGACCCTACAACATCACCAAGGATGTGGGTGACAATGATTTTGAGCTCAACCTTCCCCCATTCCTTGGATTTCACCCAGTATTCAATGTAGACCTCCTTCGACCTTATTTTCCATCATTATTGGACACCTAGAAGATAGCATAACAATTGACACCAAAATAGCTCAACCCTGAATGCATGGAACAAGAATCCACTGATTATATTGTACCGAAACATAGGTCAAGGGAACTCACTAGTAGAGGATCCATCTTTTTCGGGTTCTCTAAGTAGGGAAGATCCTACACAAAGGCAAGTGGCTCACCCGAGGCCGAATTCAACAAAAATTTCCTTATATGATGGGGGAATTCAACACAATGGATACCGTTTCTTCCTAAGAGGGGAGGATTGATCCCGAAGGATATTTGTGGCCACCCACCTTATCCAATTGGCTTAAAACAATTTGTTGGCAACTTACTATTTTTAGCAGTTTTTCGGTTCCTAAACTTCTAGGGCCATTTTGAGGGCCTAAATGACATTTTTTCGTTATCAGGCACCTCAATGATAGCCAAAGGATTTTATTGAGACCCCTTAATGAAGCTCCTCTTCAATACCCTTCCAATGAGCTATCATGCACCTTAAACATAGATCATATGCAAAAGTTACGACCCTGAGAAGTTGATGTACTAACTTACTCCAACGAGGCCCACATGAATTTTGGTGCTTCATCTCCTAGGGTTAGGTTTTTGGATGTCCAAGGTTTTTGAATTCATGTTTATTGTAAAATTCCTTCATAGCCTCATTGTACTCATCTTCTTGAAAATGAGCATAGCCGTCACATCTCTTCTCAGAGATAACCTGTCACCATTCTAGCCATCTTGTTTCTAGTCTGCATTTTACAGTTTTCAACATATTTCTTATTTAATAGAAGCCAAGTTTTATTGTATCTATGTTATTGTTCATTGTGTCCCCGTGTTAATATTTTAAATTTTTGGTTTCATTTTGTTCCAATCATAAACCTAGATTAAAGGGAGTGGGAAGTCTTGAGGGACTGTGAGCAGTGAAGGAGGATCCCATCCCTTGGGTTGTGCAGGTTGTGGGGAAGAAAGATGGTGGAATGAAATTAGCTGTGGGAAATTGAATACTAAGAGGGGGAAATTAGACAACCTTAGGGACCATCGTCTCTTGTGGATTCATAACTCCATATCGGGGGTGACTTTCTGTTGAGAAATGGAATATCAAGTATACGGTTGGGAGGAACGTCTGTCCTCTGCAACAGGTTTCATATTTTCATCAGATAAGTGTACTTATTTGTTGTGTTTATTTATGTTAAATGATGATATAGTTGTTGTGCATTTTACTCTGAGTTATATTGGTTAATGATACTTGCTGTGAGTAGAATGATGCGTATGAATTTCCATTTATGTCGTTGAATGTTTCTACACATGCTTAGTCGCTACTATGCACATTTAAAGTAGTTGCATTTACGTTTTTAATTAGTATGAATAATTGCATGAGTTAGAATGTCATGTTTTGTATCATTTCCACATCTAGATTTGGTATCAAAAATTTGTATTTGGTTGTTTTAGTAGTAGCGTGAGCCAACTTGAGGTTGAGTGTTGTTACAAGTAGATAAAAACCTACAATGCACATGCCTTAGGGGGTGTCAAAATGTTCATAAGCTATAACGCACCTTGATAAAGAGGGGGGAAAGAATTGGGGATTTCACACATAGGTACATGAGTGTAGAATACTTATAATTATTGTAGACCTTGTCTTTTACATGAGAAAATTCAACTTCAGGCTCACAATACTATCTAAATGAACATCAAATTCCTCACATTTATTTGAAGTACAAGTATATGTGTTTTGAATTTCTATGATTGTGCATTGAGGTATATGAGCCACAATATTTTTATGAATAGGTTGATTAAATTACAAATACCGATCACTAAATATTTATTTTCATACCAAAATAAAAATGAAATGCAACTACATCTTGATCTTGATTCTCCACAATATTAACAAGCATTTAGTAAAATAACATAGATCCATCTTAACCTCAAATATGTTAACCACTAACAAGAGTAAAAAGTAACCTAGGTTAATACATATTCTCCTTTAAATTTTACTCTTATTTGGTTTGTAAGGGACTTAAATAGAATATGAAAGGGAAGAACATGATACCACATGTAATTTATTGGATTTTGAGACATTGCTTTGCAAACAATTTTGGCAAGCTCTTGTTTTGTAGTTATGTTGGAATATTCATGACCTTTCATAGTGGTGATCGTTTGAAAGTCTCATGATATTGCAATTCGATATTATGGAAAGTGGTTTAATTTCCTTCCCTACGAGTAGATAACTAGATTCCCACATGATCTAGGTGGATCTCGATGGCCATCCACCTTTTCCACTATATCAATGTTTTCGAGCCTATGGTTTTGATAAACCATGATATGCACCCTTTTGATGGGGAATGTAATGTAATGATTTCATAGTGGTCTTATGCACATTACTACAACATAGAATCAATGCAACAGATCCCATTAGAAAATTGTAGTTAAGCGAGCTTAACCTAGAGTAGTATTGGGATGGGTGACCACTCAATAAGTCCTAGTGTTTTACATGCCTATGGAATTTTGTAAAATTAGACCAATTTATCCCAAATGCATCATGGAAATTATTCTCCTCTCACTCTCTCATATATAATTGAGGTGAATGAGGTACTTTAAGCAAGAAAGTAAGTGTGATGTAAAGCTTGTTGCAAATGAAGTGTAGCCAACATCTCTTTATTTTTAGAGATAAGCTTCCACCATTCTAGCTAGTTTGTGTCTACAATATTATGTTATTTTTTAATAGAATTTGGGTTTCACTGTATTTCTATATTCTCTCTTATATTTTTGTTTATATCTCATTTCATTCTCAGCATAATCTAGATCAATGGTATCATAACAGTCTACTCCTTTTTGTTTCTTAGATCATGTACCTGATGATGTTAGGGTAAAGAGAGTTATATCTCGAGCTAGTTTTTCTTGAGGATAACTACTCTTGCTAGCCCAAGTGACCTCCCATTATGGACGAAAAGAGAGATGATGGAGCAGGAGATTCTTTCAAGACATTGCTTGAGAAATCCCTCGTGCAATAGAGGAACAAGATGATGGAAAATTTTTCTCGTATTGTTCAATGATTATCGATGTTGGTTGAGGCATATTTGAAAAGCAACCATTTCAGAGGTATGACACCCTTCAAGGTATAAGTCCTCTAAATTTGATTAACGATTGACAATGGTCATGTGAAATTTGTAGAGGGTCATGTTTCTTAAAGGAAATGCATAATAGATGAATCTTGTCAAGGGCTATTGCTTCAATTCTGGCATGTTGATAATCAAATAAAGAATAAAACCCAAATTTGATTGGAAAAGCTAGCCAAACTTTCTTTGAACTAGTTTTAAGGGCCAATGCTTTAATTTTTCCCACTATTTGATAAGTTATTTACCTGAGAGAAAGTCTATATGGAACATATTTTGGGAGAGCATGTGGTGGGCCCTCACATCCATAAATTCTTATATAAGAGAAGAATTATTCAATAAACCAATCTCGAATGGATGAAATTGTTTCATGGAATCATTTGAAAACCTAGGAGGTGCATGGAAGAATAACAACTAATGTAAAGGGACCATAAAATTATCACATATATCATAAAAACACTGATTGGAATTCAAGACCTGGATTTTACCGCAGTAAATATGTATGGGTTGTTGATCTAGAGTCACTTTCCATTTCAACAATGGAAATGCGGTTTTGGAACGCATTGCATCTAATAGATAACTGGACATGAAGAACCAAGGAATAATTCCAGGAGGAGATATTATTATTTTTTCAACTTGCTTTTTTAGATTTTTGGATAGGGTGACTACCCAATTGAAAATGGTTCCTTTTTTTATAACTTGGTGTATTAAGGGAGCCCATTCTAGTTTAAATTAGACTGCATTAATTTCTTGGAATAAATGACATAACATAGAATCCATTGTCATAACTGATTATTTCACACTGTTAGTAGGGTATAATCCTTGGGCTCTAATTTTGAAATTAGAGTCATCAACTAGCCATTCTTTAATCATCTCAACCATATGTATTTCTTCATCAATGTCTTCCTTATTAATAAAAGAATCAAGAAATTTCATTTCTAGGTTTCTTTCTAGTGTAGGTAATGCATACATTGTCTCTAAATCATCGCGACTAAATGACCCAACTACTTGATTTGAATCACTTAATACAATGCAAGTATCTAAAATTACATGCCAGATTATCTAGCGAGCATGTTTGTATAAGACGTGAGAATCGGCTTGACAACTACTTTGTGTAAAGTAGAGCATCGAATGTCCACAAAATGATATGTATATTATTGATACTCATTGGAGAAGTCACCAACTTCAAACAAATTGTACATTTCGCTCCATTATTTAAAGCTAGTGCCCACTTTATATGAATTATCTGAAAATAAGAGCACATTTGGATTTTCTTCTTCCTTTGTCTCTATAGTCTAACCTTCTCTGTTGGATCCTTTGGGTGGCATTCTATTAATCTTGTACCAATAATTCAAAGAAAAAAATTAGACACAACGACATAATGTAATTCTTTTATTAAAAGATACATGAAACAACAAAAACTAAACTTACTTTTATTGCGAGGAAAAGAAAACCAATTTTTTCTGTAGCAGAGGTTTTGAGAATTCATAATGTTTGTGGAAATTGTGAGATGGTAAAAGACAACAAAAACATAAATAAATTGTGTTGATGAAGTCCTGAATTTTTCCATAGATTCGTTCATAGATACCATAAATGGAATTGAAGTGTATGTAAATTCACTATAACTTCGTAAACTAGTGGATTATTTATGAATCGTTGTAGTGATTTATTTAAACAACCCTTGTAATCAATTATTCTCGCGATGTTGGGATTCGTTCGAATCATACAAATTATGAGTGCTAACCCCATGTTTAAACAAATTTAATTCATTTTTATCCTTTAATCACTTTGAAAATGATTATCAGATATCACATATCTACTATGATAACCAGTCTCATTTGACAGGAAATCTTGATATCCAATATCCGATGTCAAGTATCAGTTATTTCACAACCCTTAAGTCATAATTAGATTCATTAGATATGCGATAAGTACAATGACAAAGTGATGATGTAATCATATTGGGTATTGAGTGTTTCATGGGATGAGAAGCATGGAGATGATGACCTAATAGGCAATATTTTAAAGGTTATTTAATCATAAGGGATTTTTTCTAATTTTTCTTTACAAATTTTGAACTATTTCACTCTTCAAAAGGAAACATGAACCATTATTTACAAAGTAAGATAAATTTTCAATTTAAGAATAAAATTAAATTTTAATAAATAAAGTGAAGGGACCCATTATTATTCATTTCGAAGTTTAAAATAATGGGGGGTTGTTGATACTCAACATGGTGATAAAAATGCTTAGACTCAAACTAGGAGAAAACTGACAAGTAGATATGAACATGTACATCTCTCTTTACTGTCCAAAATATAGCCTAAATTCTTTGTAGAACCTAGCAATGATCAACATTGGGTGAATGTCATGGAAGAAGAGTTAAATCAGATTGAGAAAATCATACATGGGAACTTGTTCCAAGACCTAAAGATAAAAACGTGATTGGTACAAAGTGGGTATTCAAAAATAATTTAATGAGGATGGAAAAGTAGTATGAATAAAAGAAAGAGTGGTCTGTAAAGGGTATGTTCAAGTAGAAGGTATTAACTTCAAAGAAACCTTTTCTCCTGTTCCAAGACTAGAATCCATTAGAATGTTTTTGGAATTTGCAAGTTTCAGAATTTTTAAGGTGTATCAAATGGATGTCAAGTTAGCATTCATGAATGGAGATTTAGAGGAAGAAGTGTACATAGAACAACCTAAAGGGTTCTTATTGTCAGAAGATGAAGATTGTGTTTGCAGATTGAGAAAAACACTTTATAGATTAAATAAAGATCCCATAGCATGGTACTCAAGATTTGATAGGTACTTGCAACAACAAGGTTTCAAAAGAGGAACAAAAAATAGAAATATTTATATCTAAATTGATAATGCAAAGATGTTAATTATTGTAGCCTATGTGGATAATATCGTTTTTGGAAGTAATGATTATAGAATGAGCCAAAAATTTGCAGAAGAAATGAAAAAATAATTTGAGATGTCTATGCTTGGAGAAATGTCCTTCCTAGGACTGTAGAGTATTCAAACCACCAACGATGTATTCATTTCTCAGAAAAAATATATCAAAGAGATGCTGAAAAAGTTTGGAATGGAAGACTGTAAACCTTTCAACACACCCATTGTCACTGGTTGTAAGCTAAGTAAAGAAGATGAATCAAGGGAAGAAAATCAAACTCTATAAAGATCAATGATAGGTAGTCTCCTGTATGTAACAACTTGAAGACTAGATATTTTGTAGGAAATAGGGATAGTTGGAAGATTTCAAGAAGCACCAAAAGAAATACATGTTCTAGTAGTAAAAAGAATATTTAAACATATAATAGGCACATTGGGTTTATGGTATCCCACAGGAAAATAATTGACTTTGACAACCTACACAGATGCAGATTGGGAGAGCAATGTGGATGATAGGAAGAGAACTAGTGGTGGAGCATTATTTTTGGGCAATAGCTTGTTGTCCTAGTTCAACAAGAAGCAATAACCAATCTCTCTATCTACAATAGAAGCATAACACATTGCAATAATAGGTTTTTGTAAAAAAGTGCTTTGGATGAAAAAAACACTGAAAGATAGTCATGTAGAGTATAATCAACCATTATCAATAATGTGTGACAATACTAGTGTGATAAATATATTTAAAATTCCAGTCATGCATTTGAATACAAAGTACATTCCAATCAAGTATCATTTCTTAAGAGAACAAGTCACATAATAGAATGTTAAGATGGAATATATTGGCACAAAGGAACAAGTTTTTGGTATCTTTACAAAGCCTCTTCTTGGAAAAGAATTCAAGTATATCATTGGGAGTGGTCCCCATTCCATCCAATCATTGAAGTATCACAAGATGCGCACTAGCTTAGGGGGATCTTCATAAGGAGAAGAAGGTTTCTGGTTGCAAAAACAAGTATAGTAAAAAGAGGGAGAATATCCCTTTTCCATTGATGTCAAAGGGGGAGAGTAAAGAGACATGGGGAGACTTGCAGGAAGTAGTTAGCTTATGTGAGAACAAAATGATGAGATATATGGTTGCATAGACTAGATGAGTTTCATATTGTGTTGCAATTAATGAAAAAGTTAGAGTTTGTTGGAAAATGGTTATCATTGATGTCAAAGGTAGACATGATTGTGATAGTCATGGATACTATTGATGTAAAATATAGGGGAAGAATATAAATAAGAGCCTATGTACTTATCCTAAACGACAAAACCATAACAACAAAGTTCATTGTGCGAGAATAAGATAACCAAAATGTCTTTGGGCTGCACAGAGTTGAATAAAATGAATATTGGAAGCTAGATGAGATGTCCCAGAATACAAATGAAATAGAGAAAGTGAAGAGTCTTAGATAACCAAAACGAAGTAAATGGAAAAACCAATATATCCCACATTCATGAGGAAAAAAAAATTCAAAATTTTTGTATTGCGAAATCATTTTTATGAAACTTGAAAGTGAATAGAAGAGTTATGGAATCGTGCGCAAGGAATTAACTTTTGTCAAGAGAATGATGGACCAGGATTAGGTTAAGTCTTGAATTTTGATCATCAAAGATCAATAAATAAGATAAAAATATTGGGGCCCAATACCTGGTGGGTCATCTCAGCCACTTCTGCACTACAATGACAACCTCAACAATGCCACATGTGTAGTCAGATGAGAGCCACATCAGGATTCCATGTCAGTGTTATAACAAACAACTCTATATAAGCATGTAGTGGAACTCAAAGGTGCATTTTGGTGACCACAAAAGGTTGTTAAAAACTGTTTCAAAACCATGGAGAAAATATTGAAAAGAGTCGAAGTATAGGTACAAAGTGAGTGCGGTGAAACTTGAGGGTGTAATTTGAAAGTTGATAAAGTTTGAAATGAATAATAAATGTGGCTTATACCCATAATTAATTCATCAAGACAAATCAACGGTCAAGATCAACTCGAGATATGATCAGACGATAGAAGTGAGCTGAAAGCTTATGCTATGATAGACCTGAATTGATGATCAAGATAAATTCTAGGTTCAGATCGGACGACTACTGAGTATTATGGTTGAATTGCATGATAATGGATTAACGATCCATGTTTCATCTAGGTTTGATCTAACGAATGTTGAACTACAAGGA
>ML795636.1:88185-100081 GCA_009831015.1 Picea engelmannii
GAGGTTTGAGGACTTTAGAGAATGAAAGGAAGATAATTTAAGGGTGGTAGGGTGGTGCAAGGGAGAGGATCAATGTCCTTATCTTCTTAAATAGGTTGGTTCTTGGAAGATTGGTGTCTGTTGACTATAAGTGGGTGTTGACAGTGAGAATTGGTGTCCTCATCTTCTAAACAGGTGGGTGCCTATTAGATTGAATTGTAAGTGGGTGCTTACTGCAAGGATTGGTGTCCCTCACAAGTTGGATCCTGTAAAGAATGTAATTATTGTTTAAATATAAGAAAAAAATTCATGGTTTTATCCCTTATTGGGTTTCCACGTAAAATATTTGTGCACTATGAATTTTTGTTGATATCTATTGACATGATTAGTTCTTTGCATTGATTATGCTTGATTATACGATAACTAGTTAAATGGAAATGACTAAAAGTGGATAAAATTAATTCAATATTGATTCACCCCCCTCTTAGTATTGGTGTATATTCCAACAACCCATATTTTGAATGCTTTCAAGAAGTATTCCTTATTGATTTCTTTGGTAGGTGGATTAATCTTGTTTGTAGGAGGGGTGGGCTTTTTAGAAGGATAACTAAATATTTTTTTAGGATTTGAGGAGCCTTTCCCAACATTATTCTTAATATAAATGATGTCATTGGAGAGTTTCTTTATAACAACATTTAACAACCTACCATCAAGCATGAATTTCTTGATGTGGTCTTCGACTAAATCCTTTTTATCATGGTCGAATTTAGGGAGAAATTTCTCAATATGCTTAGGTGAGGGATGCATTTCTCCAGGAACTACGGCAACATCTTGAGATAACCATGGATGACTATTTGGTTGATTTACATTAGCTCCAACCATACCGTCAGTAATTTATGGGTTTTCCCCTTTAGGTTCTCTTTCGGGGAGACCTTTGGGAGTCTTGGGTGGAGAATGTGGTGGAATAGGAAGTTGAACACCACCGGCTAGCAAATAATTCTTGATATTAAATTAAGATGAGTTGATTATTCCCCATAAAATGTCAGAAATATGATAGTTAGGGGAAGCAATGGTTGGGTTTCCTATGTTGATTGATTGACTTTCAACGATCGATGTTTTGGGTCGTGACTAAGTTTGGGTTTTCTGTGAATGATACTACAAAATATCAAGTTCAATATTTCTTCTTAAGTTGTGAGTGAGGACATGATATTATTCTAACAAGTGACTGAAACCCATATGGATTAGTTTGAGAGGTTGCGAGATTGCAAATTGGGACCTAGGCACACTATATTGACCCACTTGTTGAGAAAGCATTGACATAGGGGTTGGATGTGGATTAAGAGTTTTCTTAGGGTTCCATGATTGGGATTTACCTTGTTGCGATGGATTCCTCAATGGATTATGATGGGTATGGTTTTACAATTATTTACTAGCCATTCAACTCGATGGCCCTCCTTTTAGTGTCATTTATGTTGACATGTCCAAATGGCTTGTCAAGTAGGTAAGGGAGAGTGCTCGAAGGAAATCCCCAATTAGTCTCTCTCTCGTTTGGAGTAGAACTTATGAGGAGTATGTGGGACTAGTTTCCAATAGGTTAAAAAATGTAGAGAATACAATTGGATTGTTTTCCACAATTATATCTAAATTATAATTTAACTTTCTAAAAAAAATTTGAAATTAAGAGTTATAAGCTATCTCTATTCTTCTCTAACCTATCCTAATCATGAGAAAAAATAATAAAAATGAATACAGTTATAGATAATGTCATTGAAAGTAGAAATAGTTCATATACATCAACAACACATTAACGTAATAAAATTGTAGAATTGATCACAAATAGTTGCAGATAAAATCTGTAACATCACCACTATATTCATCAAAAATAATAACAGTATGAGTAATTCCAAACACTCTACTCATAGAAGTAGTTCGTATGTAAAGAATTCAGAAAATCCCACAACAAACATATCAGTAGAACAATCCCTAATATATTTGATAACAATTGTTATCCCAAAATTCCTTTTGCTTCATATTCATAAAGAAATAATAGTATCATCCATATGTACAATCTGCAAAAATCCTTCTATCTTTCTAGGAGCTCTCTTTTATAAGAGAAGAGAATATATTTACATTCTATAACTATCATCATTCTAGATAGAAGTTTAATATTTTCATTTCTCATTCTCCTACATTGAATTACTATGATTTATTATTACAAAATTTTACAAAAATGTAGGAATGTCAAGCATTTTCTGAAGAATTATCTACAAAGTTGGACCATGACTCATATGCTTGGGTGATCTTATTTATCACGTATGACTTTATTTCCATGAGTTCTAGTTCACCATCACATATCTTATTAGTGACCTTCGTCTTCAAGTCTTTCCTTATTCTTTTAATAAATTATTCTATAACCAACATACATTTCATTTGTTGGATCATGTACTTCTTGACAGTTTCCTTGTCGATTTTTTCCAATGCTTCGATTTCCTTATTGTATTTCTCACTAATGGATGAACTTGCTCTTCCTTGGCTTCACTTAGTCCTGCCACATCTATTTATTCTTTAAGTGGCATATTGAACATCTCTAGGAGTTCATCAACCGCGGTCCATATCTTTGTGCATGCCTACTTGGCGTTGTTTATTGTTTCTTTCACATCAAGGTAAGTTTTATTCCACCTGTCTAGTAACATTTGGGTTTTGTCCTGCTCCCTCTTATAAATATAAGCAATGTTGTAGGGGTTGTATTGTATACATTTTGTTACTGCTTTATTCTTTCGAATGATTTCTCCATATCTTCATACTAGCCTTTGATTTCCATAAGCTAATCAACTAACCTTGCGATTTCCTTGTTGTAGATTTGGACATCCTTTAACTCCATGAAGGAATTCACCTTTGTATCCTTTAGCTTCTCATTGAATTCAACAACCTCTTCCTTAAATAGTTYAAGGAACTTATTTTCGTCCTTGCTTCCTTCTTGCTGAATCTTTTTTATTTCTTCTTCCAAAAGGGATATCCTAGGATGTTTTTGTTCAACTAATTGATATTTTTCTTGTCCTTTTTTTTTTCAATTTTGATATCTCATCGAMATATCCTTGTCTAGTGTTCTCAATTTCATCTTTGTATGGTCAATCCTTCTCATTCCTCTAATCTGGAACTCATGTTCTGATTCTTGTTTCTGTTGTTGTAGTTAYTKCTCTATGTCAGTGTTTCATCGAAGCCTTCACAAGAGATCTAGCTAAAGCATACASAAACAAAGCTTATCAAGAAAAGGAAGAGAGATACACAATGAAGAATGAGAATAAATTCATGTTATGATCTAATCAATGAGTGAGTGATCTTCACTCATATAGGCAATGACATCTTATAATTAGGAATGCATGCATAATAGTGATGGTATAAGATTAGAAAGTCTAAAATAGAACTAGTCAGTTAACTCCCACTGAAAACTGAATAAAAGTGAGGAAAGAGGGAAAACCAAGTGGGAACAAACCCCCCCTTCAAAAGATAATGTATCAAAAGATGAAAATGGTAGCCTCTAGGCAATTGTGTTCTTCACTGCAAGACGATCCTGCAAATTCTGAAACTTCTTCTCACTGACAGTCTTCGTGAAGATGTAGAAATTGTTATGGATATGATGAAGTCCTTTGGCAACTTGTATAGCCTTGTACCTCTTAATCCTGTGGACCCATATGCACCTAAAAATATTCCTTTCTGGTGGAAGTGGAACTAGATGCGAAGTCTAATTCTTTAGGAATGAGTCATACTCCTTTTGCATGGCTTCTTTCCATAATGGATTTCCCACAACCCTATTGTAGTTCCGTGGATCAATAGATTGAACCATATAGCAATGCATGGGAATCGTAGGTTTTGAAGCTAAAAATACATGAGAAGGACCCTCATGTAGAGATCGAGTACTCCTTGAATCCAATGGATTCCCTGTAAGGTTGCCTGCTTCCTGAAGTGTGGTATGTGCCTCCTTGGGCATCTGTTGAATCTTCGGTGCTGGCTTCTTATCTGGATGTACTACTTTTTTATTTCCATGTACAAAATATGAGTGTATGGAATCATCTCTGATGTATGAAATTGATGGAAGCACAAGAGTATATGCATGTTGCACTGGAGGTGCATGAAAAGTACTCTCCTTATGTGTAAGTAGAATAGAGGAATCATCGTCAGAAAACTTAGTGAATTTATACAACCTTGACTTGTGATCCACCTCACCAATTGCAATGATGGAATTGTCATGCACGTCAATTACTGAAACTGAATATGATGTAAATCCAACCTTTTTACCTTCCTAAGTGATCTGATAAACTGAGAGTAGATTCATAGAATGCTTTGGAACATGTAGAACATTCTCAAAACTGCCATTGTGGAGTTCCACTCTCCCTTTTCCTTCTACTTCTACCGGAGTATCATCCCCCATGAGAATAGGGGGTCTTGAGCATGGACTCAAAGAAGAGAAAACTTCATCTTTCACTTCCATATGATGGGATGCACCAGAATATGTAATCCATAAATCAGATGAGGAATTAATTGCAACCATAGTATGATGATTACCTTTCTTAGGAGCAGGATCTTCTTCCTTCTACTTCTTGACTCCCTCTGGAATGAAGTTTCCAAGGTTGTTCTGCTGAAGTGCCTGTGCCATAAGATCGATCTGTTTCTTCATGCATGTGGATTCTTTATGATTCGGTTTATTGCAGTAAGTGCACTTCTTTCCCTTCTTCTTCTTCTTGGAATCTGAAGAGTCTTTGGAACCTGAAGAATCATTAAAGGGTTTGCAATATCCCTCCTTCCCATTCTGTTTGGATGACCCTTTTCCATCATGCATGGTGAGTGCATGTGCTTTGGGATATTTCATGAGGACCATATGTATGAGTTTTGTCTGCTCTTGTGTAAGAGACTCAATGAACTAATTCAGAATGGAAATTGGAGACATATACAACGTATTTTGGAAAAGACATCTGCCAGAATGGAAATTGGAGACATATACAACATATTTTGGTCCTAGCTTGGCCAAGATTGTTAGAATAAGTTGTTTCTCTTGTGTAGACTTATTAATACCACATTCACCCAAGATCAATAGCAAAGATTTAAACTTAGTAAAAAAATCTTGTATGTTATCAAAAATTTTAGGGTCTAAGGTATTCAACTCTACCTCAAACATATGACCTCGCATCTCATCCTTCTTTCCAAAGAGTCCTTCCAAGGTGGTCCAGATCTCGTTTGGAACCTTGCATGCAACAACATGAAACCATAAATAAATGGAGATTAAATCAAGAAGTATTCCTATGGCCTCATCCTTACGGTTCACCCATCTCATTTTCTCAATCGCCGATGTAGGTTATGTTTCTGTCGCCATCGTCAAATTATACTGTCCTTTCCTTCTACGTTGGAATTCTTCCTTGGTATTCCAATCAAAATAATTGTACGGTGTGAGGATTACCACCAATTTTGACTGTATAATAGTTGTCCTATCCATCTCTCCCACTGTTTCTAAGAACCCCTAAAAATTTACTCTCAATGTACAAGTGAAAAATTAAGAAATCACGGCAAAAAGGGAACTTTAAGTGAAAACTCCTATCAGTTTCAGGAGATGATCTTCTGCCTTTTGAGAAAACGGTGAGGAATATCTCCAAACGATTGAAAACCCACTTGCAGAATGGGTCGATTTACTTCTCAGTCAAGCCGCTTCCTCAAAAACTTAATATTTTGGGAGCAATGAATGTAGAAAGGTACGATCACAGATTCGTATCAGTTTTAGGAGGCTATATTGCGGCTTAATTTCTGAGAAAATGGTGAGGAAGCTCGCCAAACGGTTGAAAACCCACTTGCATAATGGGTCAATTTACTTGTTGAATAGGCAGTTTCCTCAAAAAATTAATATTTTGGGAGTAATCATTGCTTAAAGGTACGGCCACAGATTCATATCAGTTTCAGAAGAATATCTTCTGGCTTACTTTCTGAGAAAACGGTGAGGAACCTCGCCAAACGGTTGAAAATCCATTTGCAGAATGGGTCGATTTACTTCCCACACGAGTCGTTTCCTCAAAATATTAATACTTTTGGAGAAATACCTGTTGAAAGGTATGACCACAAATTTATCTCGTCGAAACTCTTATTTTCCTTATTCTTTGGCTTGTCTGGCTTGCTCCAAGAAGCGTAGCTCTGATACCATGTCAGTGTTTCATGGAAATCTGCACAAGAGATCTAACTAAAACATGCACAAACAAATCTTATCAAGAAAAGGAAGAGAGATACACAATGAAGAATGAGAATCAATGAATATTGTGATCTAATCAATGAGTGAGTGATCTTCACTCATATAGGAAATGAAATCCTATAATTAGGAATGCATGCATAATAGTGATGGTCTAAGATTAGAAAGTCTAAAATAGAACTAGTCAGTTAACTGCCACTAAACTAGTGTGCCAAAAATAGAAATTTCTCCAACACTCTAGACTTGTTGCTTTATTATTATACTCTTCCAACATGCAATTGATCTCATTAAATTGTCAAAAAATAAAAGACACTTCCACACTAATCCTATCAGAAGAGAAGAATAATTTAATCAAGAAAGAAACTGGCACAAGCAATCACACAGTACATCGAGATTTAACCCTAGAAACCCTTAACCAGGAAAAACAACATTCCTTTGAGTGTTCTTCTCTCTTGTTGTCTTATTCAATTAGAATAAAAGGTTACATGTCAAACCTTGGTCCACACATAAGACACAATTGACAACATACCCTATTTCCTACACAAGAACAACCCTGTAGCCAATTCGTCTTACATATGCCTGACCAACAACCTACAATTACACATGCATTAACTTGCATAAGTTCATTCTATGCTTACCTCGCAACAACCTTTACGACCTTACAATACGCCTATTTATAGGCTTTAAAATAGGAAAAACCTAAAATATTGGCACCCAAAAATAGTTACAGATCCATGCATATCATTGACTACTAATCCCTCAAATCCCGGGATTCTGTTACAGTCGACTCCAAGTGAGGTTTACCAGTTAACTACCAACATTCCTTTTATCGTTCTTCTCTCTTCTTGTCTTATTCAATCAAAATAAAAGTTTACATGTCTAACCTAGGTCCACATTTAAGACACAATTGACATGATACCCTCTTGCATGTGCAAGAACAACTCTGTAGCCAATTTGACTTACATATACATGACCAACAACCTACAATTACACATGCATTAACCTACATAAGTGTATTCTATGATTACTTCACACCAACCTTTATGGCCTTACAACATGCCTCTTTATAGGCTTTACAATAGGAAAACCCCTAAATATTGGCACCCAAAAATAGTTACAGATCCATGCATATCATTGGCTACAAATCCCGAAAATCCCAAGATTATGTTACAGTCAAATCCAAGTTAGGTTTACCAATCGACTGCCAGTTGGAATTCATTTGGTCTCTAGTCATTCATCTCACACCCGCACTTCAACTTCTTGTTGGTTGACTTACCATCGATATATTTGACGTCGACTTTACTCGGTCAACTCCCTCGACCTTCGACTTGCTGTCGATCCACCTCGACATTGACCTACTATCGATCCACCTCAACCTTCGACCGTTAGTCGATTCACCTTGACTAGACTTTCAATATAAATAATATAACAACCCAACATAACTATGAGGGTATTTTCTTCTGCAAACGCATGTAGTGTTGTCGTTGTTTATATTTCTTCCTTCTATGGGTTCTCCTTGGTTATGCTCCAATCAATGTTCCTTTTTGATTTCATTTTTTTAATAATTTTCCCCTATGTTTTTTTCATTTGGATAACCTCTTGGTAATTCCTTGTTTCGAATTTCTGTAATACAATTCCCCCACAACACCTACTTCATCATCGAACTCCAACCATTTTAAGGCCAAATAGGAGGAATGAGAAGATGTCACATTTAGGGGAGTTCCTGGGTTTAGAGGAGAGGTTAGTATTGATACTTGATTGGTTTACCCTGGGGTATAATATCCACATTTATCCTCTTCTTATTTTTTCTTCTTTAACTTTGTAGCTCTGTGAGATTTCTATGAAATTCTTTCATGTTCCTCTACAACCTTGCGAGAAGCTTCTTAACATTAGTTTCTTTGTTTCTTCACAACTTCATGGGTGGCCTCATCTCCCACAACTTTATAGGCTCTAACATCATCTATGGCTTTGTGGGATTTAGCATTCTCTGTGACTTTGCAAGTAGCTTCAAAATCTTTGGGTGATTTTCCTTTTTGGTTGTTTTTTCTTTCCCTTTCTTCTCCATCAAAGAATTTTCTCACTGATTCCTCCTCTTTCTCCTTCTGAGCTATTCTATCTGCATCCATATTTTCTTGAGTGTCAATTATCAATTTATGTAGTTGGTCTTGGAATCGTATTTTCCTCTCTTCCTATTCTACCAGAAAAGATTCAATCTGGTGCATCTTCGCCATGCGAGCCAATAATTCTTCATAGGATTTCGCCTCGTGAAAAATTTATTCCTCTTCTCGTTTTTCATGTTGAAATGGGGGAACCATTTTCAGTGTTTTGTAATTTTTAGACACGACATCCTCGAGTTCATTTCCTTTCATTTTCGCTGTGCATAATATCAACTCTTTAGGATCCGTGACTTCCTTCTTTACATGCGTGATATTTTTTAAAGTGAATTTCCATAGTTTGATTGAGAAGTTGGGACAACTCCTATTGTTCCCTGTATACAAAGTAACCATTGTACCTACTACAACCATTTGGTATTCTACCTCATGGTTCAAAATCTTATCAGAGACATATCAAGGAAATAAACGTGGAGGATAATTATAGTTGTAGACATGAATATATATAACTCTTCTCTAGGTACCAATCTGCAATTTCCTGTAGGGTTTCTAATGCTTCTGATGATATTCTCTATAGAGTCTGGCCAAAAATAATTGATAAAATGGTGCTATAAACTCTACTACATATGGGGTCAAAATTTGACAACATATTATGAGAATAAGGATAAATTCAATCACATCGTCACAAATTACGACATAATATTAGAATTTTAATCTTTTTTTTTCCTGGGCGCCCCAATGAATGTCAAAATTCTCATGCACATCTATGTTGGTGTGGAATCGATCAGAACATGGTCCTTCTCATGTTACCAAAAAAAGGTACCGAGGTAGTCTAGAGCGTTGGCATTTTCATCTTCCTTGACAGGAAGAATTCTCACCCGAAGCGCAACCAAGGCAAGGAAAATAGGGAAGGGTAATAAGAATGCTTAGACAAATCCATACAATCTTATGATATATGTAGTATTGCACAAGAAAGATTAAACTCAGAACTGTCTAAACATTCCTAAGTCAGATTAAATAAAATAGAGTTGTGTTGCATCCATAAAGAAACTATATCCCATTACTAAGATCTGACATAAAGACAATATGAAACAACATTCAAGATATTATGAATCTTAACAGACACATTATTTTCAAAATTTGAGTCTCCCGTTGTATCAATTTCATAAGGTTCTTCTCAATTACATAATACTCTACTATGATACAGACACAACTCTATTACTGAGAGACAAGGTTAACCCAAAACCCTTTCTCTTTTACTAGTACAACAGGACATAACCCTTTTACAGACTTGGTCTGGTTCCGAAACCCAGACTCTAGAATCATAGCTAACATCTACCCAAAATGGAAAATAACACAAAACTCAATCATCTGGACTACATCTCCATATGAACAATATAGAAAATTGACAATCCATAATCATAATAAAAAACAACCCAAAATCAACCTTTTACAATCGTATTTATCCCACATATATAAGCCAACTGGGATTTTTGGGTTTGATACTTTGCATGCTTTCTTGTTCTTGTTCTGTTCCAACTTCTTTCTCCATGTTGGTGTTGCGTTGTCCTTCCTTCCAATTATTTTTGGTTTCTTTTTTTTTTTTTTTGTCCAACTCCTTTCTAACTTGTGAAAATTTTGATAAAAGATGAAGGGCCCTATAGGCTCTGACCACAATCCTTGACTCGTCCTTGAGTCAAGTCCTCAGTTCTTTTGTGGTCTCTAGACTGGAAAATTTCTTTCCTTTGTCTTCTATATCTGCTCTGCTCCCAGCTTCTGCTTGAGTTCTTTATTTTTCCGCCTCTTTAAATGAAGAGCACAACTCTAGGACCAATTCCAGGGCTCTCTTATTTACCCCTTGGAAATTGACAACCTTGTCCTGCCACTTCCTGGCGATGAGTGAAGCTTTGGCCACAAATAGTTGAGTCGTGTCTGTAATGCATCCCTTAGGCTTGGAAATGACTATGGAGTTCCATTCTGAGTCAGTTATAGCATCTACTTGATGCATCTACATATAGTTTGTCTAAACAACCGGTCAAAACTCCCATATCTCTTTCTTAGATACCGACTGTGCTTCAAATAGAGAATTCAACTCGTTGTCTTCTTGCTAGATCTGGTCGAATTTTTCCTGCTGCTCCAACATATCCATGGTGATGGAAACTTCCTCATTGAGCAACTGGATCTTTGTGCACAAGTTCTCTAGAGTCTGGTTGTGTCGTGAGATGATACCCATCCATTCACTAATTTCCCAGAAAATATTTGTGCATTTTGTAGTTTTCTTGTGTAGGGTTTCTCTTGTGTTATTTCCTTCGAGTACTTGGACAAGGTGTGTGTGGCACATGGAATAGGATTTCATTCGGATTCTCTCTCCCTCCAACCAAAATGGGTTCCCCATCATATTTAATGACTGTATTTAATGGACTCGTGGCTCTTTTGATCCTGTGATGCTGAGTAAGAAATTTTGCACCAAAGTAATACTTAGATGGAAAAAATGAAATATATGTCGCAACACAACAATGCACACTCCAACATTATTAGCTGAATTTAAAGAAATTGTAGAAATTAAAATCTAACTACTATACCTGCTCCTTTGGACTAGAGCAATAGTCCTTTATCTCAGTCCCGAGAAATATAGGGTTTCAAGCAATGCCATTCACCGATCCTGGCCGAAGTATACCATCTAGTTGTGCTAGTCTGACTGCTCCAGAGTGTTGGATATTTGAAATTATAAATGGGCCCAACCAATGCATGTGAAACTTGCCTGGATTTTTTTGGTATTTAATGTCATAAAGTAGGAACTTAACTCCTTGTGCAAATTTTTTGGCCTTAATGTTCCTATCGTGCCAATCCTTCTGCCCGACTTTCTCAATTGATTGATGAAAGTCTGCTAAGAACCTGGTCTCATCAAACTCTTGCAACTTTGTAACCCTCTTTGTAATTGATTCATCCTATGATAGATGTGTAACCTATGTGATGTAGAGACTAGGGGTAATGAATTCTAACCACAACCTCTTTCCCATAGACTAGCTAAAATGGAGTATACTTGTGGAGATTCTTCATGCTTTTCCTTTAAGCCCATAAAATGGTTGGGACTCTATCATCCCAATCTTCACTGTTTTCACAAAAAACATTCGTCAAACCCATTTCCAAAATATTGTTAAACACCTGCACTATTCCATTGGATTGCAGATGGTAGGGGTTTCTTTTATGATGTTGGATTAAGAACTCTGTTGTAATATTTTCTATTATACTACTGATAAAATGACCACCCTGATCACTCGTCATACTCTGAGGACATCCAAACCGAGTCATAATGTTTTCAAATATAAAATTGGCAGCAATATTACTCAAACAATCCTAAAAAATTGTTGCCTATGCCCATCGTGTCAGGTAATTGGTTGCGGTGATAATATACTTGGCCTTTGATTGCTTAGTTGTGGGGTTGATAGGTCCAATAAAATCAACCTCCCACTTCTCGAATTCTTTTTAGAGCGTGAACTGGTTGAAGTGGCAATTCGTCACATTTTGATGGCTTACCTGCTCTGTGGCAGACATCGCAATATCTAGCATACTCTTTCGC
>ML795636.1:119256-143925 GCA_009831015.1 Picea engelmannii
CAACAAGACATGACCCTTTTCATACTTGGTCTGGTTCCGAAACCTAGACTCTAGAATCATAGCTAACATCTACCCAAAATGGAAAATAACACAGAACTCAATCATGTGGACTACATCTCCATCCAAACAATCTACAAAATAGAAAATCCATAATCATAATCAACAACAACCTAAAATCAACCTTTTACAATTCTAATTATCCCATATATATAAGCCAACTGGGATTTTTAGGTTTGAGACTTTGCATGCTCTCTTGTTCTTGTTCTGTTGCAACGTATTTCTCCATGCTGGTGTTGTGATGTCCTTCCTTCCAACCATTTAAGGTTTCTTTCTTTGTTTTTTTTCCAGCTCCTCCATGACTTGTGCAACTTCCAATAAAAAACAAAGGGCCCAACAATCTATATACGTCGATCTTTCGACCAACCTAGAGGATAGTTTCTTGATCTATCGACAAACCTAGAGGATGCTAACTACCCATTTAAAAATGATTTAACGGTCACTGAATTCACTAACTTGGTCAACTTTGACACAGTAAACAATCATTGGAAGATTGATGGAGGTTAGTGTTTTTGACTATTTTGTTGTAGGTGCGATGGTCATAAAATATTTTTATTCTCATTTTTCATTGCACGATTTATTAGTCTTTTTTCTATGTGATACTTGCCTCAAATCCAATTCTTGATATGCATAGCTTGGATTTTGTACTTTGAAGGTTACAAATTCTTATATTATCTTGTCTCTTTTTTAAATAATCAGATTGTATTCCTAACCCTTATACCCTCTTTTATTTGGGGACACAAATATTTCCCTAGGAAATAGGTATGAACATGTTTATTGAATTCCATTTAATTACTATACAATTGGCTTGGTGTAGTTATCTTTTGTTGTTTGATTTTATTACTTGCTTATAGTCAAGATTTGGAACTTATGTGGTAAAAATGTATGGTTTTTATTTGTTGATTAATTGTTGATTACTGTTATAAACCTTTAATAAATCTTTGATGAAAATAGATTAATTCTCTAGTACATATGGGGTCAATATAATTCGATGACATTTGTACTGTAAGAATATATAATTCGTATATTAATGTACTTGTATTTCTTCAATGGATTTTTTTGTAAATATAAGAAATCCCAATGCCAACGCCTAAAGAGAGTCAAAGGACAATTTCTAGGTTAAGGGATGCATTGGAGGCACATGTTGGTACTGATGGAAAATGATATTTCCCTTGCAATCAATGTAGGGGTTTGCAAAGAAGAAGAATGGTAAGGAAAATAGTTGAAAGACATTGTTTTATGTATGGGCATTGTGAAGGGGGGCATACATTTCTTCCCATGGTAAGTTAGTTGTTATATATGTCTTTGTATTGATTCTATTTATAAAATTTTCTTTTGTTTTCATATTTGTTATATACACTAATGTTATTGATTGTTTGTAATTGTAAAGATAAATCCTCCTACGTGTCCGTCGTTGGATAAATATCTACCAAGTAGTAATAGAAATATTATTGTACAAGATGTGGAATATGGTATGGATATTGAAGATCAAGTCAATCCTATTGAAGAAGATGACACCAATAATATTGTTGATCCGGATGATGGGACAGACAGATTGATCTAGGACATATTTTCTCCTATCGATGAGGAAAACTATGATGATATTCATGATGTAAATCTACTTGAGAAGGAATAACAACCCCTTTATGAAGGCTCAAGAACAAATATTCTCTCTACTATAATGTTGTTGGTGAAATTGAAGGTATTGAATAGTTTGTCAAACACTTGTCTGACACATATCCTAACGTATGTAGTATAATTTGTCACATATTATACATAAAGGTCAACTTTATTTTTCTCTATTTTTAGTGTCAATTAATGTGTAAATTAAGGATGCAAATTACTATTATTTACATTAACTATTTATTTTTATGTTGTATATTGTTAAGTGAATTTTTCTTACCATTGTCAAATAATTTACCTCGCACTACCAAGATATGTGTGCCATTATGAAATATATTGGAATGGAGTATCAAACTATTGATGCATGTTTGAATGATCATATTATATATTATGGAGAATATGAATTGGGAATGAAATTTCCACAATGTCAAATCAATAGATATTGAACCCATCAAGTAACAAAAAAGGTACCTCAAAAGGTTCTTCGTCATATTCCAATAATTCCATGTTTGCAACGATTGTTCAGGTGCCAAAGAATTGCATAGTTTATGGATTACCATGTACGACACAGAAGTGAACATGATGTTCTTAGAATTCATGTAGATGGTTCTATATTTAGGAACATCAAATAAATATGGACCATTTTTAAAGAAGAACCTCGTAATGTTAGGCTTTCATTCGCAACTAACAGTTTCAATCTAATTGGTGAGTTCATGTCTATTTAATTAGTGTGGCCTATTTTTTTTTATAAAAAATAACCTTCCTCCTTGGATGTCAATAAAGAGGGAGCACACAATGTTGGCAATTATTGTTCCAGGTATTTGTTTACAAAATTGGTTTGAACGTTGTATTTCATTTTTCTTATTTGTTGCCTAATTACTTATATATATACAAGGTAGTAATTATGTGTACTTTAACCTAATTAGGTAAGTACCAAGTGAAATATATGAATGTATATATTGAGACTCTTGTCAACGATCTACTAAAGTTATGGGTTGACATCACTATGTACAAAATCTCTAGACCAATAGGGGAAAAACAATGTGAATTCCATGGAATACTTACATGGACAATTCATGATGCCCCAGGGCTAACACATTTTTTTGTTATGTAACATAATAATGCACTTTAATAGTATATAATTTTGTGAAAATATGATGCATGCTTCTTAGATATCAATTCCTCGTTATATAAATAATGCTAACATTAATCCATATAATCTTGCAGGTCTTCAAACAAAGGGTAAATTTGCATGTCCGGTTTGTGGTCATAGGATGAAATCATGTCATTCAAGAAGTCTAGGAAGGAAGTATTTGATGAGTATAGACACTTTCTCCCTAAGAACCATAGGTATCGAACTACAAAAAAACATCTTTTCAATTTGAAAGTAGAGATTGGAAAAAAACCAAGAAGAATGACACCTCACTTATGGAAGTTCGAATATAATAGAAATCGTCAAGGTAATAATTTAGTCTATGTGTCTGCATCTATATTAATGTTTTACAATTTTAATTTGTATTGAATTATGTTTATTGTATCTTACAATTATTTTTGTAATTTCATTAATTAATTTTCATAAATGTCCTTAAAGATTTAACAGTCTTCCACGAGGAATGAAAAGTTACCCTATACAATTCAATAGGTTTCCCTACTACGAGAAAAAATAACTCATTTGTTTGATACAATGCATATCGTGAAGAATGTAACATAAACATTGTAGAGAATTGTAGATGGAAGGAGTGACAAAGAAAAAAATGTCAAAATTTGTACTCACATTCAGGAAGCCAATCATGCACTGCAAAATGTGATTTATTCAAATAGAAATGGAGTACGCCGAAATAGCCTTCCATGGTTATTTACAGAGCATGAAAGAAATGTTGTAAAATAGGTCATTTGGAAAATTAAATTTCTCACCAGATTTGCTTCAAACATAAAGAATATCTTAACAAAAAAAGCTGAATTTGGTGGGGTGAAAACTCATGACTGACATACCTTCATTAAGGTAATTATTTTGGACGTAGATTTACATATTGGTAAATATACATTTTTTTAGTATTATAATATGGTTTTCTTTTCCTCAAAATTAATGGTCCCTTTGTTGTTACAGTATATTCTACCTCCATCTCTCCGTGACAAATTTGACAACAATGTAAAACAAGTTATATATGTTCTTGGAAAATAAATGAGGTAAATATTAATGATTTATATGCAAAATCATTGTTGCTCAACTTTTAGACATCTGTTTTACTTTCAATGTATATACGTTGTTGTTGAAACCTATGATCTGATTTGTTATATCATGTGTAGGTTGTTTTAATCTAAATAAATCCATAAAGAAGATATAAAATATTAGAGGAGAGAAATTCCTCGGCTAATGTGCGAAATGAAAAATTATCTACCTCTGGCATTTTTCAATGCATAAGAACACTGCCTCATACACCAAGTTGAAGATATTGAAATGTGTAGACATGTACACAAAAGGTCAACGTGGATGGTGGAGAGGCACTTGAAGTCATTGAAGGATTTCGTTAGACAGAGAGCACGTCTCGAGGGATATATGATATATCAATCGTTGGTGTATATTAGTCAATATCTTCCTAAATTAGCAGCAAAGTTCATGAAGGTGCCTCGGATTTGGGATCTCAATTCCATTAACAAATTTGAAGGGGAGGTCTTGGTCAGGAAAGGAAAAATGAGGAAAGTGAAAGGTAATTAGATGGTAGAGATATATAATACTTTTCATTAATATTGATTTATTTATATATTGTACTTATTTAAGTTTTATTTAGCTATCATGATCTATTATTATTTAATCTTTACTCTAGTTAGTAATTTTTATTCCTTTTTCATACAGTTGGTTGAGAGTGGGATGCACTACATTTATACATCGCAAATGATCTTGACTAGATGAAAGTATGGATAGATCAATGTAATATACAATGTAATGGTAGGTTATCATGGGAAGGGGTGACTACTTTGCTTAAATAAGCTCATCGTAATCAAGATACCAATATTACTCGGAGGGAAATTGATTTAACGTATGGTTTAAAAGATAAAAAAGAAAGCATATTATTCACCCACATCATGTTTTAGTTATTTTCCATTCTATTAATCTAGGTCATCGTGTGTTTCTTTTATAAATATTTACTAAGTCTAAATATGTTTATTCATTGACAAATATGCATTTTTTTATGTGTGGGGCATATTGCACTTGAAACACCACAAGGATATTTGGTGCAATGGCCATAAATTTTGTAATATTACAAATATAAAGTAGTATGCAAAAAATAAATAATTATCTAGAAATGACAGATAAACAATGATATAACCAGAACTATACCACAATAATACCAGAATAATACCGGAATAACACTAGAAAGATCACTTTGATTACTGAGAGCAATGTTCACTTGCGTCTTTGAGGGGGAAACCTCCAACAGAGCATATATCTATTACAATAATATCCAAGACAAAATTTCTCATATCCTCTACTCCTATTTATACTAAATATGTCTATCCAAAAGAAAAATCTAGAGGAAGATCTTTCTAGAAGTGGAAGCTTCTATTAGGTCTTCTTACATTTGACTTATTCTTCCTTATTGCTAGGCCTTATTAATATTGACCTTTAATACATGGAAATATATTATTATACCTACGTGAGGGGTTAAGTCCCTGACATATCCTCCCCCTTAAAAACAACCTTTTCCTCAAGTCTTGAGATGAGGAAATTGCTGCAGAATGGTAGTTGTTTCCCAAGTGGCATCTGCTGGAGTTGTATATTTCCACTAAACTAACACTTACTTGATGGTGCACTGATGTAGAAGACACTCATGCTGGTCCAAAAATGCTTGTGGTTGTAGCCAAATGAAGCCTTCTTCATCAAACTTGGGAAGGTTGGTTTGAGTTTGACACTTAGTTCCAATCACCTTCTTTAAGCAGGAAACATGAAAAAAAGGATGGAGGTTAGAATGAATTGGAAAAGCTAATTGATAGGACACCTATCCTACATGCATGGAAATGGTATAAGGACCATAAACATTGTGCACCATTTTCTGACAATGGTCAACCTTGAGGGAATTTTTCTTATAAGGTTGCAGTCGAAGAAACAACTGATATCCTTTTGAAAATTGACGTTCAGAGCGACCTTCATCTTCTTGTTGATTCATGTGATTATGGGCCATGACACAATTCTCTTTGATGGTATGGAGAATAAACTCTCGAACTGTCAACATTTGGTCAACTACCTGGACCTTTGAGACACCTGGCAAGTATGAGAGAACTGAAGGTGGATTTTGTCCATATACCGCTTCAAAATGAGTCATGAGGGTACTAAGTTGTATGGTAAGAAGTGTTGTACCACCATTCAACTAGTGGTAACCATTGAGCCCACTAATTTTTCCTTTCCGATGAAAAACACCTCAAATATGTTTCCAATCACTTGTTGACAACTTCAATTTGACCATTAGTCTGGGGATGATAAGTTGTTCTGAGATGCAATTGGGTGCCTTGTAGCTTGAACAGTTCTTGCCAGAAATTGTTGGTGAAAGTTGGGTCGTGATAAAAAATAATAGAATGAGGCATTCCATGAATCTTGAAGACCTGATCCATGAAAAGTTGAGCCACAGTGGAGGCTGTAAATGGGTGTTGAAGAGCACATAAATGATCATACTTGGAAATACGATCAACTACCACCATGATGACTAATTTATTGCCCGATTTAGGTAAGAATACAATAAAATCCATAGAGATATCCCTCCAAATAGCAGGTGGAATCAGAAGTATTTATAGTGTTCTAAGATCTTTGAATGTTTATCCCTTGTTGCATTGACAAAAATCAGATTCTGCCACAAAATTAGGAACTTCCTATTTCATACCATCGCAGAAAAAAAGAACATTTGACCCGGTCATAGGTTTTGGTAAACCCTGAGTTCCCAAAGGTGGGTGTATCATGAAGCTCATAAAGTACCGTGCATTTAAGTTTTGACGATTTAATTAAATAAAAACGACATTTTTATCGAATCTCATCATTGAGCCAAGAGTACCCTGGGGAAACTGGAGAATTGGCCTGCAATTGTTGTATCAAATGAAAATTTTTGGGATCATGTAACCATTCCTAGCGAACAACTTGGAGCAAATCTAGTACAATGAAGGAGAGAGAAAAAAGGGACCCTTCATATTCATATTTTCTGGAAAGTGCATCAACAACCACATTGTCTTTTAATTTCTTGTAAATGATATCATAATCATATCCAAAGAGCTTAGTCACCCATTTTGTTTTCTTTGGGGAGGAAAGGCATTGTTCCAGAAAATACTTGAGGCTTTGATGATCTGTTTTAATTTGGAAGCGTTTTCCCAATAGATAAGGGCGCCAAATATCCATTGCATGCATAATAACCAACATTTCCTTTTCATAGATTGATTTTCCCAAATTTCGCTTAGACAGTTGTTTGATGGTAAAGGCCAAAGGTCGATACTCTTGCATAAGGACTGCTCCAATTCCTTTCCCATAAGCATCACATTCTAGGACAAAGGTCTTTGTGAAATCAGGAAGGGCCAAGACTGGAGTGGTGCACATGGCCATCTTCAAGGTTTGAAAATTTTGAGCAGCTGTTGGAGTCCAAGTGAAAGAATTATTTTTAAGGAGAGCAATGAGAGGTGCCACAATCTTTCCATAATTCTTAACAAACTTGCGATAATAACCTGTTAAACCCAGAAATCCATGAAATATTTTGAGAGTCTTTGGGTGAGGCCAATATTTCATAGATTCAATCTTTTTAGGATCCACCCTGACATCGGCCTTGCCAACAAGATGACCCAATTACTTGACTTCCGAGGCACCAAAAGAACATTTAGATTGTTTGAGGAAAATTTGGTGCTGAGAGAGTAGATGGAGAACTCGATCCACATGAGCAATATGAGATGTCCAAGTTTTACTATAGATGAGGATATCATCAAAGAAAACTAAGACAAAATGACAAAGAAAAGGATGAAAGAAATGATTCATGAGGCTTTGGAAAGTGGAGGGAGAATTACACAAGCCAAAGGGCATGACCAAAAACTCATAGTCGCCCTCATGAGTTCTAAATGCAGTCTTAGGAATGTCTACCTCATTCATACGTATTTGGTGGTAGCTAGAACGAAGATCAATTTTAATAAAGAACTGGGCACCACTCAATTCATCTAATAGGTCATCAATGACAGGAATGGGGAATTTGTCTTTAATGGTGAGTTTGTTGAGGGCGCGGAAGTTAGGACACATGCACCAAGAACCTTATTTCTTAAGGAACATGACCACAAGATAAGAGTAGGGGCTTGTATCTGGGAGGATAACACCTACGTTGAGCAATTCTTGAACAATTTTCTCAATTTCATTTTTTGGGAAAAGGTATGACGATAGGGATGGATATTGGGAGGAATGATTCCGGGGACAAGGGGAATGGAATGATCATGAAAACCACAGGAAGGAGGGTTTTTGTATAGGGTCAGACCCGGGGTTCAAAAATACAACAATGCACCAAAAAAATCCTAGCTTTCGGCCCTTTCGGCAACACCTATGAAGTATATGAAGTCTCACCCGAGGTAGAGGCAGGGGTGGTTGCAGGACTCAGACGTCTGCAACCTTATATGGGACACCGATATGTGATTGTAACACATTAAAACATCACTTAGCAGTTATAGTTCATCAATATTCATCCTTAGTTTACAACGCAACTAAAACCCCAATAACATAGCAGCACAATATTCACCTAGATCTAGTATATTCAAGCACTAAGAACATCAACATAGATCAGATCTAGCATTCATTCACATTATTCATCACTAAGCTACCATATTAGATTCTTCTAAGAATATATTAGTGCACTAATAATTTAACCTCATAAACAAAAGAACAACTATAAAGCACAAAGCAACCACAACACAAGATATACGTGGTTCACCCCCACCCTGGGGCTATGTCCACCAACTCTTCTTCTTTATTTATTTCTATCAATATTCTACATGCATAGAGCCATGATATCTTACTTCGCAGAGGACAGGAGATTTTCACCCTTCGCTAGATCCTCCTTCCCTGAGTTACAACACAAAGCTTCCTCATAGTCTCTTACAATCACTTGCACTTAGCTCTTCAAGTCTCACACAATATGCATGAAGCATTTACAATCACTACTTGCAATTAGCACAGTACCAAGCCTCTTTTCCTACTATTTCTTACATCACCTAGACTTCTATTTATACACTACAAAATTCATCCTAAACATGGGTCAAGCCATGGGCCAACATCCCCATACCCGTTACATAAGCCCAAAACCCAAAAATCCCTAAAAATGGGCTGAGATCCGACGATCTCTGCTTTGACTTGCGCTCTACCTTCGACAGCCTGTCAAAGTCCCAAAATTAGGTCAAACATGACCAAAGATCCTCAAAACTTATTCAAGGGCCAACAAGCCCCCAAAACACACTTGTGACTCGTCACGTGTCACTCTGGTCTGGGTAGCTCTGCTTCAGAAGCCTTGAGCTTGGCTTGAGCTGCATCGACCTGTTGCTATGTCACGACCTCCTGCTCAGAAAACTCTTGGATAACTGCTTCGTTGAGAGGTCCCTCTAAGCGTTGTTCTGCTGCAGCGACAATTTTATCCAGTTCTTCTCCTTGACCTTCAATCTCTGCGAATAGTTGGCAAGCCTCATCCTGTATAGGTTGGAGCCTCTAAGTCACTTCCATGACTTTTCTCTGAATGGTGTGGACCTGTTGCTAGGCAGTGCACTATTCTTGGGATCGCTTCATCCTCTCGACTACTAACAGGATCTTCAACTGTGCCTGTACTCTTTCTACTTTTTGCTTCGCCTCCTAGAGATGTGACTCTAGTGCCTTTAATTCTATATCCTTAGTGAGTCTCTCATAAGTCTAGGCACTGCGATCACTTAGTTCTTTAAATTCCATGGCGAGGGCCTTGATTCTTTCAACTGCGCTTCGAGTAGTTACTTCTCTTTGATCTCGCACATCCTGCGGAGTGTTGGGCACTGTTCGTAGCTTTAAGTCTTTTATTCTTTGTTGTAGCTGCTGGATAGATTCTGCAAGCTATGCTACTTGATGCTCTACTCAGTCTTCTGCCTTTGGCTCTAATCCCATCACAGAGTGAAGTGCTCTTTCGACTGCTTCTTTGACTCCAAGTTGTTCTGTGAGAAACTATTCTTTTTCTTGCTTGACCTGCACCCTCTCTTCTTTAAACTTGGCCCAAATGTCATCATTCTCCTTTTGTGCAACTTGGCGTTGCTCCACCATTTCTTCCTAGGCTTTTTTCAGGGCCGCTGTGGCCTAGTCTTTCTCAGCTTGTGCTCGATGAAGGTGAGCTTCGGCCACATCAGCTAATCTGCGGAGTTGGGCATGCTCATCTTCCAACTCTGGTTCTTATGATGGTAGGGGCACAATGGAAACTGCATGGATGGATTGAAGGACCTGATTTACTCCTTTAAGTTCAACCTCGATTATGTCGTACATCTCCTCCTACTTGGCTTCATGTTTCTACAAAATTTCCTGCGAGGTGTCATTTACAACTGTGATGATGACGTCAAATTCATCTACAGTGAGCATAGTCTGCATCTTAGTTAAGGTGGCTCTCGATTCTTTAGAGAAGTGGGTTTCGTGGGAGAAACCTTCATTTTCTTCAAGGGATCAGCCTCATCAACAATATCCCTAGGCAATGTTACTTTGCCTTGCTTCTGTTGGTCTTCTTTTCCATTTGTCTCTTCTACTTTTTCATCACCCCCTCAGCCAGGTGATACTGAAGAAGTTTCTTTCGATGCATTGCTTAAGTCTTGTACATCTTTGGTCTTCTTCCTTTTGTTGATTCAAGGGGTGTCGTGTTCTTTGTGAGCGGCCTCCGAGATGTCAAGTTCGGGGTCAGACATCTCTATAGGGTCAACAGGGATAAGGAGGTCTACTAACCATTCCTTAGTTATCTCCTTGAGGTCCTCCTCTGTGAGATTGCAGTATGAATGAAGCTCCTCTTTATGCTCATCTTCTCATGCGGTGATATAGAAGAAGTGACGATCTATGCAGAACTTCATGAGGGGTCGAAACTGTTGCAGGGTGTTTGGCATCATGCAAGGTTCAGCTTTGATATCCCTCTTCAGTTGGAGATAATATATATGAAAGACCACGTTCGACTGCCACTGTTTTCCCATATCTCTCGAGTACCAGAGTGTTATGAACTTCGAAGCAAGCGGATCGAATGGTTCCATGTTTGGGAAGGTCTCACCTTCCAGCATCTCCCAAGTGGCAAATGCGATGAGGATCAGGAACCAATGAAATTGGAACTCATAGCCCTGATCCTGAGCTTCGTGATAGTCTAATTCCATATGGTTGACCAAGAACTTCACCCATTTCATCTGGAGTCCTTCTACACATTTCCTGGCGAGGTCAACAACAAATCTTGTGACCTGTGTAGGTCTATTCTTTCTCACAAGATTTCCTATGATCAGATGGCAGGCCAGGTGCATTGTGCCATTCTGGATGGAAGCTACCTTGTAGTCTCGTGTTCCCTTTTCTACATCTCCATATGTATTATTGATATTTTGTGCCAATGCGTGATTTTTGGCCTTCCCTGGATAGGATTCCTGTGGGTCGGGTCCCTACAAGCTCAATTCAGTGATCCTATGGATCAACATCGGATCGACTCTGATGCATCAGTCTAGCCATAGGTATCCTCCATGGAAACATGATAGCAGGAGCTTAACGCACGCGTTAACCTCCTGGTGCCTTCCAAACTGCGATATCTTCATTACATTTAAGAGGGTGGATTGCACGAGGTCCATATTCCACTATTGAGGGATGATTTTAGAGTTCTTCCCCTTCTTCCTAGTTAGATACTTGTAAGGAGTGAGCATACTATGGTTCTTGCGGTCTCCTAGGTTGAAGTCGATGAACTTCAACGTCACGATTTTATCTTGCTGCATTCTAACTATACGTGTCCCCTTCGGGAGGTGCGCAGTAACCATGGTGTAATCAAAGTCCCTTGGGACATTGTCACAACTCACCGCGCCGTCCAGAGGTGAGATGTAGTTGGGTAAGATGGTCGGGGTTAACTTCGCATTTTCTAGGTCATCTCTGTGCTTGGTTCTCTTTTCTGCTGCAACTCGGGATGGTTCGGATCTACAAGCAGTCGACGAAGAGGCTTGCACTCCTCTTGTCAATGACACTTGAATACCTGGAGACATTACTTTCTTGACCATGAGATCAATGCGAACTTCTTCAACGGATTTCTCTGTAGCGCTGAGCTTGTCCGACATGCACTCTTAGATCGGATAACTCGGTTGGATGAATGAGTACGCAATGAAATGGAACATGTGTCGATCTCAATAAACACAACGCGGTAGTAATGAATCGGCTTGGATACAATTCACAAAAGTGTTATTGGTGCAACAGTTGACGGACTAAGTAGACACGATGTAACGGATCTCTCCAATGTATGAAAGGTCTTCATCAATGCAGTTCTATCCATTGCGGCATGGTCCCAATGGTCTGATGGTGAGTCTTCAGGCCATTACTATTGTTCTAACCATTCAGGTCGTCAGGATAATGGTTAGAATTCTTTCAACAACTATATTGCTTTGTCATGGCGAAGTGCCATGTTGATTTGTTATGATATCCTGACAAAGTTCCAGTTTTGCAAATTTTCCTTCTGCGAAGTTCCTTCTGGAACCTTCTGTAACTTTTCTATCTTGTCTCTCTTCTTATTTATATTTCTAGCCTTCTTCCTGATGATCTTCGTCTTGATATTCCCGTTTTCATTCTGATTCTTCTCTTCTTTTGGCATAGTAACTTCGCATTGTTGAGATTCTTTCATAGGATTCAAGGGAAATACTTATTTTCTATCTGGGGTAGGTGATTCAGTCTTTTGTAAGTCTTCTTGTGTTATTTCAACTTCGACATCCAAGTTTCTGGTTCTGAATAGCTTTGATATTTTCTCCTTTTCTTCAATCAAGTGTGTTATCCTTCTAGTCATGAGCTGTTTTAATTCTTTCTTCTTTTGCTCCAAGACTTCTTCTTCTTTCCTTCTAGCCTGATCCTTTTCAATCCAAGGTTTTCCTAGTAATATAGCAAATGGGGCATTGTTTTCAATAAATTGAACAACCTCAAATTCTTCCTCTGTCGAAGTTCCATGAGCACTCATAGTTATCTGGGTGATCATTCCATAGAGGGTTATCAACTTTCCTCTGAATACTCCTATTCCTCCTAATGATGGAACCATAGCAGGCTTTCCTAAAATTTCCCAAGTTCTTTCTGTCATGAAATTCACCTTTGTTTCTTCATTCATAACACAGTCACTGTCGAAGTCTCCTATTCTTGCTTCTATGCATTATTTTTCTTTGAAGATCTCTAATAAGTTGATATCTTTGTGATCATTTAGGGTTTCTTTTATTTGCAGTAATACAATCGCTGATTCTTTCTGGGTTTCTGTCATGGTCTCAGTTTCTTGACCTTTCTCATGGTCTTATTGTCTCATATTCATTATTGCAAGATTAGCAATCATTCTAGGTCAATCTAAAAATTGATGGTCCATATCTTTACAACAAAGACAACTAGGTCTTTTGTCAGAGAATTCCTTAGCAAGATGTCCTGGTCTTCTACAACTATAACAAAGGATTAGTCATATTTTTCTTTGAAAGGACCCCTAACCTTTCTTGTATTGTGCACAAGGATCATAGTCGCCAACCTGCAAAAAAATATTTCTAGGGTCTTGCATCCATTTGTTAGTCCAAAAATTATTTCTATGCATAGGAATAACATATCTTTCACTAGTCTTATCATATATACTCATATCAAACCTTCTTTCATCTAGTTGTGCCCTACTTTTCAAGCTAGGACAAAATTTATCAAACATACCTAGATCCATACTTTTGAAACAAAAATTTCCACTTATCTTACCTTTTTAATCAAAATTTTCATTGTTCTTACCTTTATCAGAGCACAAAGCTTGCAGGTCTTACCTCTTTTCTTCAGATTTGACTCTTATTCTTGGCAGAGAGCTTCAAAAGTCAAGTAGAATACTTCATACTAGGGCAACAGATCTAAGCATGGAGCTTCATTTTTCTTTATTTCCCAACAATAATAGTTCCAGGTCCCGACAATGGAACCATTTTTTGTCACAGGGGCAGACCCGGGGTTCAGCACTACAACAATTCACCAAAAAACCCTAGCTACAGGCCCTTTCGGCAACACCTGTGAAGAAAATGAAGTCTCATCCAAGGTAGAGGTAGGGGTGGTTGCAGGACTCAGATGTCTGCAACCTTAGCTGGGGCATCGATATGTGACTGTAACACCTTAACAAAGAACTTAGGAGTTATAGTTCATCAATATTCAGCCTTAGTTTACAATGTAGCTAAACCCTAATAATAGAGCAACGCAGTGTTCACCTAGATCTAGTATATTCAAGCACTAATCACATCAACATAGACCAGATCTAGCATTCATTCACATTATTCAACACTAAGCTACCATATTAGATTATTCTAAGAATATATCAGTGCACTAAGCATTTAACCACATAACAAAAGAACAATTATAAAGCACAAAGCAACCACAACACAAGATATACGTGGTTCACCCCCACCTTGGGGCTATGTCCACCAACTCTTCTTATTTATTTCTTTCTGTCAATATTCTACATGCACAGAGCCATGATATCTTACTCTGCAGAGGACACAAGATCTACACACTTCGCTAGATCCTCCTTCCCTGAGTTACAACACAAAGATTCTTCACAATCTCTTACAATCACTTTCACTTATCTCTACAACTCTCACACAATATGCACAAAGCATTTACAATCACTACTTGCACTTAGCACAACAACAAGCCTCTTTTCCTACTATTTCTTACATCGCTTAGACTTCTATTTATACATTACAAAATCAGGCCTAAACATGGGTAAACCCATGGGCTGACATCCCCATACTCATTACATAATCCCAAAACCCAAAAATCCCTAAAAAGGGGCTGATATCCCATAATCTTCGCTTCGACTTGAACTCTACCTTTGACAGCCTGTCGAAGTCCCAAAATTAGGTCAAACATGACCAAAGATCCTCAAAACTTGGTAAAGGGACAACAGGCCCCCAACACTCACATGTGACTCGTCCCAAGTCACTCTGGTATGGGTAGATCTGCTTCAAAAGCCTTGAGCTTCTTCGACCTATTGCTATGTCGCGACCTCCTGCTCGACAAAATATTGGATAACTACTTCGTTGATAGGTTCCTCTAAGCATTGTTCAACTGCAATGATGATTTTCTCCTGTTATGCTCCTCGGCCTTCAATCTCTGTGAATAGTTGGAAAGCCTCATCTTATATAGGTTGGATCCTCTTAGTCACTTCCATGAATTTTCTCTGAGTGGTGTGGACCTGCTACTGGGCAGTGCATTGTTCTTGGTATCACTTCATCCTCTCGACTGCTGACAAGGGCTTCCACTGTGCCTGTACTGTTTCTACTTGCTTCTTCGCCTCCTAGAGTTGTGACTCCAGTGCCTTTAATTCGGGATCGTCAGTGAGTCGCTCATAAGTATGGGCATTGCGATCACTTAGTTTTTTACATTCCATGGCGAGGGCCTTGATTCTTTCAATTACGCTTCGAGTAGTTGATTCTCTTTGATCTCACACATCTTGCAAAGTGTTGGGCACTATTCATAGCTCTAAGTCTTTTATTCTTTGTTGTAGATGCTGGATAGCTTCTGCAAGATGTGCTAATTGATTCTCTACTCGGTCTTCTACCTTTGGCTCTAAGCCCATCACAAAGCGAAGTGCTCTGTCGACTGATTCTTTGACTCCAAGTTGTTCTGTGAAAAACTGTTCTTTTTATTTCTTGACCTGTGCCCTCTCTTATTCAAACTTTTCCTAAAGGTCATCCTTCTCCTTTTGTGCAACCCGGCGTTGCTACACCATTTCTTCCTAGGCTTGTTTCAGGGATATTGTGGCCTGATCTTTCTCAGCTTGTGCTCGATGAAGGTGAGCTTCAATCACATCAGCTGATCTATGGAGTTGGGTAGGCTCATCTCCCAACTCTGGTTTTTCTGATGGCAGGGGCACAGTGGACACTACATAACTGGATTGAATTGTTTGTTGTACTCCTTTGAGTTCAACCTCGATTCTTTCATACATCTCCTCCTACTTGGCTTCATGTTTTTGCAAGATTTCCTGTGAGGCATCGTTTACAACTGCGATGATGAAGTCGAAGTCATCTACAGTGACCATAGTCTGCATCTTAGTTAAGGTGGATCTGGATTCTTTCGGGAAGTGGGTTTCATGGGATAAACCTTCCTTTTCTTCAAGGGATCAACCTCATCAAGAGGATCCCTAAGCAGTGTTACTTCGCCTTGCCTCTGCTGGTATTCTTTGTTGTCTGTCTCTTCTACTTTGTCATCACCCCCTCGTCCAGGTGATACTGAAGAAGTTTCTTCTGATGCGCTGCTTAAGTATTGGACCTCTTCAATCTTCTTCCTTTTGCAGGGTCCAAGGGTGTCATGTTCTTTGTGAATGGCCTCCAAGCTGTCAAGTTTGGGGTTAGACATCTCTACAGGTTCATTAGGGATAAGGAGGTATGCTGACTAGTCATTGGTTATCTCCTCGAGGTCCTCTTTTGTGATATTGTAGTATGACTAAATAACCTCTTTATGCTCATCTTCTCGCGTGGTGATATAGATGAAGTTCCAATCTGCGTGGAACTTCATGAGGGGTTGAAACCGCTGCAAGGTGTTTGGCATCATGCGAGGTTCAACTTCGATAGCCCTCTTCAGTTGGAGATAATACGTATGAAATAATGCGTTCGACTGCCACTATTTTCCCATATCACTCAAGTACCAGAGCGTTTCAAACTTCACAGCAAGCGGCTCAAACGACTCAATGTCTGGGAAGGTCGCACCTTTCGGCATTTCCCAAGCGGTAAATGTGATGAGAATCAAGAGCGAGCTAAAGTGGAACTCATAGCCCTGATATTGAGCTTCACGATAGTCTAATTCCTGTTGGTTGACCAAGTACTTTGCCCAGTTCATCTAGAGTCCTTCTACACATTTCCCAGCAAGGTCAACAACAAATCATGTTACCTGTGTAGGTCTGTTATTTCTCACGAGCTTTCCTATGATCAGCTGGTAGGCCAGGTGCACTGCACCATTATGGATGGAAGCTACCTTGTAGCCTCGCATTCCCTTTTCTACATAGCCATATGTATATTTGATCTTCTATGCTAATGCACAATATGTGGCCTTCCCTAGATAGAAGTCCTGTGGGTTGGGTCCCTGCATGCTCAATTCGGTGATCCTATGGATCAACATGGGATCAAATGTGATGTGTCGGTCTAGCCATAGGTATCCACCATGGAAGCATGATAGCAGGAGATTAACACACGCGTTAACCTCCTGGTTCCTTCCAAAGTGAGGTATCTTCATTACATTAAAGAGGGTGGACTACGCGAGGTCCATATTCCACTGCTGGGGGATGATTTTCGAGTTCTTCCCCTTCGTCCTGGTCAGATAATTGTAAGAAGTGAGCATACTATGGTTCTTGCGGTATCCTAGGTTGAAGTAGCTGAACTTAAACATCATGATTTTATCTTGTTTCATTCTAACTGTACATATCCCCTTTGGGAGGTACGCAGTAACCATGGTGTAATCAAAGTCCCTCGGGACGCTGTCATGACTCACCGTGCCGTCCAGAGGCAGGATATAGTCGAGTGAGATGGTTGAGATTAACTTCAAGTTTTCCAGGTCATCTCTATGCTTGGTTCTCTTTTTTGCTGCGACTTGGGATGGTTCAGATCTGTGAGCGGTCGACAGAGAGGCTTGCACTCTTCTCATTGATGACACTTGAATACCTGCAGACATTACTTTCTCGGCCATGAGATCAATGAGAACTTCTTCGACGACTTTCACTGTGGCGCTGAGCTCATCAGACATGCACGCTTAGATAAGATAACTCGGTTGGATGGATGAGTGCGCAATGTAATGGAATAGGTGTTGATCTCAATAAACACAACATGGTAGTAAGAGTCTACTTGGATACAATTCACAAAAGTTTTCTTGGTGCAACAGTCAACGAATTAAGTAGACACGATGTAACAAATCTCTCCAACGGATGAAAGGTCTTCATCAATGCAATTCTATTCGTTGCGGCCCAGTCCCAATGATCTAATGTCAAGTCTTTGGGCCATTACTGTTGTTATAACCATTAGGGTCATCAGGCTAATGGTTATAATTCTTTCAACGGATATATCGCTTCACCATGGCGAAGTGCCATGTTGCGCTGTTCTGATATCCTGAAGAAGTTACAGTTTTGCAAATTTTCCTTCTGCAAAGTTCCTTCTGGAACCTTCTGTAAATTTTCTATCTTTGCTCTCTTCTTATTGAGCTTTCTATCCTTCTTCCCGGTGATATTTGTATTGGTATTCCTATTTCCATTCTAATTCTTGTCTTCTTTTGGCATAGTAACTTCGCGCTATTGAGATTCTTTCGTAGGATTTAAGGGCAATATTTATTTTCTATCTAGGGTAGGTGCTTCAATCTTCTGTGAGTCTTCTTCTATTATTTCAACTTCGACATCCAAGTTTCTTGTTCTGAATAGCTTTGATCTGTTCTCATGTTCTTCAATCAAGTGTGTTATCCTTCTAGTCATGAAATCTTTTAATTCTTGCTTCTTCTGCTCCAAGACTTCTTCTTCTTTCCTTCTAGCCTGATCCTTTTCAATCCAAGGTTTTCCTAGCAATATAGAAAATGGGGCGTTGTTTTCAATAAATTGAACAACCTCAAATTATTCCTCTATCAAAGTTCCATTAGCACTCATAGTTATCTAGGTGATATTTCCATAGAGGATTATCAGCTTTCCTTTGAATACTCCTATTCCTCCCAATGAAGGACCCATAGCAGACTTTCCTAAAATTTCCCAAGTTCTTTTTGTCATGACATTCAACTGTGTTTCTTCATTCAGAACACAGTCAATGTTGAAGTCTCCTATTCTTTCTTCTATGCATTCTTTTTCTTTTAATATCTCTAATAAGTTGATATCTCTGTGATCATTTAGGGTTTCTTTTATTTGCAGTAATGCAGTCTCTGATTCTTTCTGGGTTTCTGTCATGGTCTCAGTTTCTTGACCTTTCCCATGGTTTTCTTGTCTCATATTCATTCTTTCAAGCTTAGAAATCATTCTAGGGCAATCTAAAACTTCATGGTCCATAGATTTACAACAAAGACAACTAGTTCTTCTGTCAGGGCATTCCTTAGAAAGATGTCTCGGTCTTCTGCAAGTGTAACAAAGGGTTAGTTGTCTTTTTCTTTGAAAGGATCCCCAACCTTACTTGTACTGTGCACTAGGATCATAGTAGCCAACCTGCGAAAAATTATTTCTAGGGTCCTGCATCCATTTGTTAGTCCAAACATTCTTTCTATGCATAGGAATAAAATATCTTTCACTATTCTTATCAGATCTACTCATATCAAACCTTCTTTCATCTAGATGTGCTCTACTTTTCAAGCTAGGACAAAATTTATCAAACATACCTAGATACATACTTTTGAAACAAAAATTTCCACTTATCTTACCTTTTTAATAAAAACTTTTCACTATTATTACCTTTATTAGAGACTAAAGGTTTTAGGTCTCACCTCTTTTATTCAGATCTGACTCTTCTTCTTGGCATAGAGTTTCACAGGTCAAGTAAAATAATGCTTACTAGGGAAACAGATCTATGCATGGAGCTTCCTTTTTTTCTTTAGTTCCCAGCAATCACAGTTCCAGGTCTCGACAATGGAACCATTTGTTGGCAAAGGTGAATACCCAGGGTTCAATGCTACAACAACACACCAACAAAACCCTAGCTACTGGCCCTTTTAGCAACACATGCGAAGCAGATGAAGTCTCACCCAAGGTAGAGGCAAGGGTGGTTGCAGGACTCAAATGTCTGCAACCTTAGTTGGGACACCGATCTGTGACTGTAACACATTAACATAGAACTTAGCAGTTATAGTTCATCAATATTCATCCTTAGTTTACAGTGCAGCTAAACCCTAATAACATAGTAGCACAATATTCACCTAGATATAGTATATTCAAGCACTAAGCACATCAACATAGATTAGATCTAGCATTTATTCACATTATTCAACACTAAGATACCATATTATATTATTCTAAGCATATATTAGTGCACTAAGAATTTAACCACATAAACAAAACAACAACTATAAAGAAAAAAGCAACCACAACACAAGATATATGTGGTTCATCCCCACCCTAGGGCTACGTCCACCAACTCCTCTTCTTTATTTCTTTTTGTCAATCTTCTACATGCACAGAGCCATGATATATTACTCCCTAGAGGACAGGATATCTGTGCACTTTACTAGATCCTCCTTCCCTTAGTTACAACAAAAATATTCTTCACAGTCTCTTACAATCACTTTCACTTAGCTTTGCAAGTCTCACACAATATGCACGAAGCATTTACAATCACTACTTGCACTTAGCACAACACCAAGCCTCTTTTCCTACTATTTCTTACATTGCCTAGAATTTTATTTATACATTACAAAATTGGGCCTAAACATGGGTAAATCGATGGGTCGACATCCCCATATCCATTACATAATCCCAAAACCCAAAAATCCCTAAAAAGGGGTTGAGATCCCGTAATCTCCACTTCGAATTATGATCCACCTTCGATAGCCTATTGAAGTCCCAAAATTAGGTCAAACATGATCAAAGATCCTCAAAACTTGGTCAAGGGCCAACAGAGGGAGTCCCTGGGGAGTGGAAAAAACCACTTGAAATTTAGAGAGCATGGATTGGAGGTCATACGTCACAGAGGGTCTCTTAGTGTCTTGAATGGAATGGAGTTGTGCAATAATTCCAGAATGACCTTTTTAAAGATTTTTTTCCATGCGATGGGAACTGATGATCTCGGGAGAACTGGCGGTGATGCCTTGGAACTTATATTGTTGGCCCTCCTGGTCAAATTTCATGGTTAATTCCTTAAAATCCATGAGAATGGGACCCAAATTACTTAGCCATTCTTCCCCCAACAAAATGTCACAACCGCCCATGTCGATATCAAACATATGAGATTTCATGTGGTACTAACTAATTTGGAGACACACATTTTCGCAAGACCCTCCACATTTCATGGACCCGTCGTTGGAAATCATGATTTGAAAATTATTGACAGCACAGATATAGCAATTAGTTACTTGGGAAATGCATCTATGAATAAAATTATGGGTTCTTCCACTATCAACAAGAATGATGACCTTCATATGATTAATGTAACCAATTATCTTGAGGGTTTGGGGAGCAGAGAAGCCAGTGAGAGAATTTAGGGAAATGATTAGTTCTACTTCGGGAGGGTCTGAGGGAAGGGTCATGTCAATGGGTTTAGGTGACATGGCCATAAGGAGAGCCTCAACATCATCTTATGAAACATCCTCTGAGATGGCCATAAAAAGATTTTGTTCCTTCCACTTGTACCTAGGAAAATATTTTTCATCACAATTATAACAAAGGCCTTTGAGTTGGCGTTCAACCATTTCTTCCGTGGTCAATTTCTGGATCTTTAGTGTAGTAGAAGGAGGAGTGGGAGTGACTGGTTTAGTGCGAGGAATAAAGGAGGGTTTTTCAGTTTTGAGAAGAGAAAACATGTTGTTCTTCCTTATCTCTTTTAATAGCATCCACCCAACTCTATGGTCGAGCCATGAGGACATGGGCACAAATCTCATCCTTAAGGCCACAAATAAAAAATTCTTGAAAAAAACGCATCAGACATGCCATTTATACAGAAATCTAGTTGCTCAAAAGTGAATATAAAGTCTTCCACCGTGCCAGATTGTTTCAACTTTGTCAAACAACCTACATGGTTGGTGTCAGTGTCAAAGTGTTCATAAATATCTGCCACAAAGTGTGTCCAAGCCACATACCCTTGGCGAACATTTTTTCTCCATTTACACCATTTCCAACGTTCTTGATCTAGATGGAGAACACCATACCTGAGTTTGGCCAACTCATCTTTAATTCCATACAAAGAGCAATAATTTTCCAAATGCTTAACAGGAAGAAATATGTAGTAATTTCACAACCCAAATGCAGGATACACAATTGCGTGGCAATAGATCTTGTATGTTATATTTTTGTTTCCATCCCAAGGGTTAGGGTATTCAAAGTTTCTACAGACAAGGGTTTTCCCTATGATATATCTCTCTAATATACATGCGGGGTCCAACAATAGTACTTGACCCAATATCTCAAGGCACCAACTAAGGAGGCTAGACGGTTCCCTTAGTTGTACTACCTGAATACCTAGGTACCAGAGAGTATATTCCTTAGTGCTATTCTCGGTGGCACTATAGTAGTCAGGGGACCGATCAATTTATCTATGGGTGGATTAAGGAGATCTAGGTCGATCCATATACAGGTTTTTTCTAATGCGCTACCACACGAAGGGGTACCAACATGGGTTACAAGGGTGGCCAACATATGTGCACTTTAGTACCACATGTATTTCCTACGTGTATGAATCCATGACCACAGTTTTATGCGCATAATGACAGATCTATGTATCTTAAAGACCTCATAATACATCTCTACACTGAAAAAAAAAAAAATTAACCCACAATTTTCTGCCGAGGAAGGTGCTCTGATGCCACTTGTAATATTCCAAATATAAAATAGTATGCAGAGCATAAATAATTAGCTAGAAATGGTAGATAAACAATGATATAACCAGAACTATACCACAATAATACTAGAATCATACCAAAATAACACCAGAAAGTTCTCTTTGATTACTAAGAGCAATGTTCACTTGCCTCTTCGAGGGGGAAATGTCCATCAGAGTAGATCTCTATTACAATAATATCCAAGAAAAAAATTATCATACCCTCTAATCCTATTTATACTAAATGTGTCTATCCAATTGAACAATCTAGAGGAAGATCCTTCTAGAAGAAAAAGCTTCTATTAGGCCTTCATAAATTTGACTTATTCTTCCTTATTGCTAGGCCTTATTAATACTGACCTTTATTACATGGAAATATATTATTCTACCTACGTGAGGGGTTAGGTCTCTAACAAATTTTGCATCAAAAAGTTGGATGATAAGAAGAACAACTTTGATTTTGGGATAACTGCAGTCTTTCAGGTCACTAATTTTTCCTCTATAAGTGATAGGCATCCAACAATATTCAAAAATAGATACTATGGGTATTTGAATGGTATAATTGAGAGTGACTTTAATTCCTTCAAGTTAGTTTTTTTTGAGATCAAATGGTACACGTTAAAGATGAATGAATGTGATCCTAAAATAACATTTATTGAGAATGCCAATGGATTTACCATGGTTAATACAAGGACATTTCAGCCAGGTACAAAAACTTATTATCTTCCAAGACAATGTGAGTAGGTCTTTTATTCAGATGTTCAAGGTAAATAAAGATGGTCGTACATTATTAGATATGATCCAAGAGGAAGGTCTGTAAAGTATAATGTACCAAAATAAGATGATATTGAAGAATAAGAAGATGCAGAGGAGCATGAGGTAGATGTACCTTCATATGAAGATGTCGAAGAACTTGACCCAGATGTAGATGAAAATGTTCTCGAAGATCATATTGACAATGATATTCTTGAAAATAACTTTGATGATGATGATGATGTTGATATGGAAAATCCTTTCAAAATTGATTCTAAACCATATGATACAAATGTAGACTTGTATGAAGAAGAATATGATCAATGGTATTGTATAAATGATGAAATGTATGAGTTATGTGATTATATATTTTATATGATTTATTCTCTTTAAAGTATTTATTTATATGGGTTAATCATCATCATCATCGCAGTCGTCATCATCATCATCATGGTCATCATTTTCTTCATCATCATCATCAACATTGTCATTGTCATCATCATCATCATCATCATCGTCGCCATCACCATTTTCATCATCATCGCCATTGTCATCATCATCATATTCATTTCCATCATCATTGCCATTGTCATAATCATTGTCATGACCATGGTCATCATCATCATCATCATCATCGTCGTCATCGCCATAAATAATCGTCATCATCATCATCGCGGTCATCACCATTTACATTTTCTTCATCATCATCATCATCATCATCATAATCTGATATCACCATCACCATCATCATCATCATCATCATCATCATCATCATCTTCATCATCATCATCATCATCATCATTGGCATTTTCATCGCCATAAATCATCATCATCATCATCATCGCATGCCATCATCATCATCATTTCCATTGTCATCATCATTTCCATTATCATCATCATCTTCATCATCACTACCATGATCACCATTGGCATCATCATTGTCATCATCATTTCCATTGTCCTCCTCCTCCTCATCATCATTATCATGATCACCATCATCATCATGGTCATCATCATCATTTCCATTTTCATTTCCATAAATCATCATCAACATCATCATCATCATCATCATGTGCCATCCTCATCATCATTTCCATTGTCATCATTAACATCATTTCCATAATAATAATCATCATCATCATCATCATCATCATTGTCATCATCACCATTGTCCTCCTCCTCCTCATCATCAGTGTTGTCATTGTCATCGCCGTAAATCATCATCATCATCATCACACACCAAAATCATCGTCAACATGGTCATCATCATCTTCATCATCATTGTTTTCATCATCGTCATCATCATCATAGTCATCCTCCTCCTCCTCATCGTCATCATCATTATCATGATCACCACCATCATCATCATCATTTCCATTGTCATTGCCATAAATCATGATCATGATCATTATCATCATCGCCATCATCAACATCATCATCATACACCATCATCATCATCATTTCCATTTCCATCATCATCACAACCTTAGTATTCCCCTTGGTCAGTACAGGGTTTACAACTTTACTCCCATTAGTTGCGGGTTGAGGATG
>ML795636.1:152111-177698 GCA_009831015.1 Picea engelmannii
AATGACTACAGCATACCACCCCCAAGCCAATGGACAGGTGGAAAGCACAAACAAAGTAATAGAAGCCATTCTCACAAAAACAGTGAAGGAAAATAGAAAGGATTGGTCCTACAGGCTCCCTAAAGAACTATGGGCCTACAGAACTACCTGGAGAAATACCACATGATTCTCTCCCTTTGAATTAGTGTATGGAAAGAGTGTTGTCTTTCCTGTGGAATTTGAGATAAAAACCTTAAGGACTGCTTTAGCTGTCAATCTTGATTTAACTAATGCACAAATAGCCAGGTTGCAGCAGCTTAATGAATTGGAGGAGAAAAGATTAAATGCCATTCAACAAACAACCATAATTCAACAACAAAGATCAAAATGGCATGACAAAAATATCAACAACAAGCAGTTCCAAAAAGGTAATTGGGCCCTACTGTATGATTCCCGGTTCAAAGAATTTCAAGGGAAACTACGTACAAGATGGCTTGGACCTTACAAAGTAGACACAGTTTTCCCCAATGGAACAGTAAGGCTCCTCACAATCGATGAATCCAAAACCCCGTTACTTGTAAATGGTCATCGGCTCCGTCTGTATCAACGCCCAATTTCTAAAGAAGATTTTAAGGCCACATGCATGGAAGACGCCCAGTTCCTCTTCGTTGAGGGAGTTTCTACCCCTAATAGCAATTAATTCTTTTAAGTAAATTTTCTTTAGTATTAGATTAGATTAGATTTTATTTACTAATAATCCCTGTCAAGAAATACCATGCTACAGTCGATTTTTGCAGAATCCTCGATCGAAGTACAGGCCACCAGGAAGGGACGATCCTATTTCAAAGAGAAAATCTTTTCCAGTGCTGAAACACCACCGTTCAGCACTCTTAACTTTCGTCTCGATGCTGAAACACCACTGTTCAACACTCTTGACTTGCCTCCGATGCTGAACCACCACCGTTCCGCACTTTTGACTTTTCTCTGTTGCTGAAACACCACTGCCAACAATCCACTCTCTTTCCTTCATTACTGAAACACCACTACCACCAAACTCACACCATTTTCCCCATCACGTCTCGGCAACCTTTTCACCACTTTTTCCCATTTCCTCACCATCCTTCATCGACAAAACAACACCGTCCAACAATTGTTTTGCCTTTTCTTTTCTGTTGCTGAAACACCATTGTCAGCAACCCTTCATCATTTTTCTTGATGCTAAAACACCACTGTTCAACACTTTTTATTCTTCCCACTCCCAAAACACTCCAGTCCGCCATTTCCTCACCATTTTCATCGATGAAACAACTCCGTCCAACAATTGTTTCGCCTTTTCCCTTCTGTTGTTGAAACACCATTACCAACAACTTTTCACTATTTTTCCCGATGCTAAAACACCACTGTTCAGCACCTTTTTTTTATTCTTCCCACTCCCAAAACACTCCAGTCCACCATTTCCTCACCATTTTCATTGATGAAACAACTCCGTCCAGCACTTGTTTTTCCTTTCCCCTTTTGTTGCTGAAACACCATTACCAACAACTTTTCACTATTTTTTTTCCCGATGCTGAAACACCACTGTTTAGCGTTGTTGACTTTCTCCCGATGCTGAAACACCACTGTTCAACACCTTTGACTTTCTTCCGATGCTGAAACACCATTGCTCAACAGTGCTTCATCTATAGAAATTGTTTCATTTTTCTCTGTTTCTGAAACACCAGTCTTTCACCATTATCTGTCAGCAAGCTTTTACGCCCTCAGATTATAGTTCATCCTCCTAGACAACAAACCCTTGACACAATTCATCTATTAGATCAAAATTATCTACCACGACAGGAATACCATGGACAGGCATGATATGTTGTTTGCAGAACGAATCAAACGGTAAGGCGAGGTATGTAAATTTTATGTAATTCAATTAGGCTATAGTTAATGAGAAATATTCTAAGTCATTATGACCATTCAAGTGCAATCATTACTAACCACACTTGACGAGAGGGGAAGTACACATCAAATCCACGGTACCATCATTTCACCTGATTTCACTGCCGCCATCCCTATTTCACCACCCTTTCGCGCATTTAACCACTATTCCTGCATAACGTCGCTCGGAAAACTCACTTTGTGCAGAAGCTGATACAAAAACTCTCGACGTTGTATCTTACCAAGCTGGTAGCCATGGGAGGATCTTTCATACGGAACGAGCCCACCACCACAGCACTGTTAGAACACTATCCAACAGCGTATCAAATCTTCCAGGAGGCAGGATGGCTTAATTACTTCCAGAGACTTTAGGGGTATAATGAACAACAGGTCCTGCAATTCACCCAAAATCTTCAGGAGGACCATTCTGTCGTCGAAGGGGTCCAAATATCAGTAACAGAAGAAGATATAGTAGAGGTCTTAGGCCTCCCTATCGACGACACTCACATGTTCAGCCGAAAACATATCATTTGGAATGTTCAGCAGAACTTCTTCCTGCCTAAGGAACGAATTGAACTGAAAGGCAGGGGTGTTCAGCTCAGCTCATTGCCACCCCCATGGCCAGAAGTTGCAAGGTTCATCAAGAATTACCTTACCTGCGAAGGTCGATATCAGGTAGTTTATCAGCACGACTTTCTTTTGCTTTCTCATTTAAGGCATAACAAACGGGTCAATATTCCTTATTATTTGCTGGGCTGTTTGAAAAATATGGCACATTATTGAAGAAAGGCTAAAGATCCAAACCTTTCACTCACCCACCACCGCCTTGTCCAATTGCTCATCCACAGGGGTTTTTCTCAACATAACCATCCACTAAACAACCCACCCATAAACCCCCAACCAGCTACCGAAGTCCCTGAAAATCCTCAGGAGCAGCAACCGCAAAACCCCCCAGACTCCCCCGAAGTACCCAATAACCCGCCCACAGAACCAACCAGTCCCCCTACCATACCAAATCCGCTGCATACCATACCATATTCATCCACTCCCGCCCTTCATATTCTTAGTGATGACTCTGAACTAGATAATTCCTCCTGCCCCATCATTGAAGAAAGACCTTCAAAAAAATGAAAACAAGCTCCCCTCTTTCCACCCTTCTTACGGAAAAAGCGAACAAGGGCCTCAACAAGGCCACCCTTTGTGGCCACTACCCTATATTCCCCACCAATTCGACTGATACCCCATACACCTCCAACTTCCCCAATCCCGAGATCTTTGCCTATTCCAACCACAGGCACTGAAACACAAGAACTAGATGCCCAGGAGGCTGTGACATCATCTATCTCACATAAAGTAGCTGAAACACAAGAACCAACTACCCACTCAGTGGCTGAAACACAAGAACCAACCATAGCTGAAACATAAGAAACAACTACGGCTGAAACACAAGAACCAACCGCTGACATTGAAATTGAGTCACAGGAACCAGATGCCCAGACATCATTTGTTTCAAATAAAGTAGCTGAAACACAAGAACTAGCTACCAATCCAGTGGATGAAACACAAGAACCAGCCACTGATATTGAAATTGAATTATAGGAATCAGAGGCCCTGAATGCTGCAACACTACCCTCCTCAAGCAAAGTAGCTGAAAAACCAGCTACCCATTCAGTGGTTGAAACACAAGAACCAGCTGCTGATACTGAAATTGATATACAAGACTTAGAGGTTCAGGGTGCTGCAAGTTTACTTTTCCTACACCAAGAAGCTGAAACACAAGGAACAACTACCATTCCTGCAGCTACTACCCAACAACCAGAAGCAACAATGGCATCTGTCTTACAAGAAAATGAGTTTTTAAAGTAAGAACTAGAAGCATATAAGAAGGAACTAGCCAGGGCAAAGGAAGCATATGAAAAGAAACTAAATTTGTACACCTTAGACCGTATAGCAACCTTGTCAGAGAAAACTACAGAAAGCCTGTGCAAAGAATATATGTGTTGCCAATGTGGAGATATTTACTATCAGGTAGGCTATAAGGTGATTCAAGTCCCAGTGCCAGGAGCAGCCCCTACTCCTTCACCTTTTGAAGTCAAGGAAGAGCCTGCTGCAACACAAGAACCAGCAGGCCCTACCAAGCTCAAAACTGAACCTGCTGCAACATAAGAACCAGCAGGCCCTAGCAAGCTCAAAATTGAACCTGGTGCAACAAAAGAACCAGTAGGCCCTCCCAGGCTCAAGACTGAACCCTGCATTGCAACAAAAGAAGCCCCTACTGTTGTCAACAAGGCTGTGCAAACAATTCCTATGGAGGAATTTACACCTCCCAACCAGATCAATCTCCCTACTTTTAGGGAACAATCTACTCAAACCTTACCTTATCCCACTACTTCCAACGCTGAAACATAGACTCAGTTATGGGATGAGAAGGAAGCAATACAAAAATGGAAGAAAGAGTATGCTGAAACACAGGCCAAAAAACTGCAAGTGCACAGACAAATCTGGATAAATCATACTTACTCAAATTGGGAAGCATTAGAACAGACACGCCAGGAAGCTCGTGACCTCAAGAAGAAGAACAAAGACTTCAAAGGAAGATTGGTCCTGGTATTTGATTTGGTACAGAAGCTACTGGCCACAAGAAAGCCATCTTGTAACTACTCCCTATTCCTTATGGAGAGACTCACGTGGTTTCATATCAAATCCATTATAGAAGGTAAACCCCATGGAGTACTACAACCAGCAGATTTTTTCAAGACTTTTGTAGCAGCCTCTACTAGGGATCAACACCTCCTTTGTGAGGCATACTTCCATAATGAGGCCATTCCCGAAAACAGGCTGCTAAACATAAATCCCCTTGTTGGGGACATTCAAATTCGAGCATTCACTTCCTTTCTCTATAATCAGATTTTGTGGCAAGATGACTTTTTGGCTGCTAAGCACAATGAAGATAATCGCCTCCTCTGGATTAGACCAGAACCACAGAGGGAAGCCACCTTTATCACAGAATATTATGATTTTTTAAAACAACCAGGGGTGACTGAACATGTTCAACAGCTACAATCAGAAGTGCTCCAGGATTGTCAGCACATCATCAGATCCATAGAGATTCCTGCCCTCCAGGCCAATAACCTATTTTGGCAGCAATCCACGAAGAAGAGACAAGAACACAATCCTTTTGGTCCTGCCAACCTAGAAGTGGCAATTTCCAGGATACCCAACTACATCCAGTGTGTTAGGCATTGTGCTAAAAACTAGATAGGGTACCAGTTTTATTTTCCCATCCTCTGGTTGCCAATAGAAAGGTATCAAGTCAGTTATAAGATGCCTAAGAAGGCAGAAACGACAGCATGGAAAAGACTACAGCAGGTCCAAGGGTTCAGAACGCCAACGTATAGTACCTCCCAAAGTTACTTCTTGAGTAACTTACATGCTCAGAGTCGGTATCCAGACTATGATTCAGAATGAGTTGCCTGAGGACATGCAACACCTTGAGTTAGGGGGGATGTTAGGACCACACAATGTACCTTTTTGCCTATACTTTTTGCCACTATTATACTCTTGATCACTCATATTTAGACTCATACTATCACTTTATCTAATCATTCCAAAGGTATACAACGTCCCTTCTCATTACTATACGTTTAATCTATTTTGCATAATATTTTACATCACTCTCGTACTTGACCATTGATTAGAAATGCATAAGTGTTCAAAACTACAGATTAGCATTTGAGGCCTATTGTTGAAACACATAACTGTCACACAGTCCAAGGTCGTTGTTGTTGAAACACAGAACTTCTATACAGTCTGAGGTCGCAGATGCTGAAACACAGAGCTGTTACATAGTCCGGAGTCGCAGATGCTGAAACACAGAGTTGTTACACAGTCCAGAGTCGCAGATGCTGAAACACAGAGCTGTTACACAGTCCAGAGCTGCAGATGCTGAAACACAGAGGAAACTACCAAGACCGACGATGCTGAAACATAAGGAAGTCGTTACAGTCAGCGGTCAACAAGCACCAACCATCACTCCTACATAAGAATGCCGACAAAGTCAAGAGCACAATTCACGTGGCTGAAACAACTCGCGAATTGCGATGCTGAAACAACATCAGCAGCAATGAGAAGAAGTTGTTACTCCAGTCATAACAGCAATACCTCATTCAGCTCCTGTAATAGCATTCTGTTGCACGAGACTAGGACATCCTATTCTGGTTTAGAAAGTAGATCCGACTAAACATAGGACTCAGATACACATTGTAATTTTTGATCAATTGTATCGAAGGGATTCCCTCTTTAAATAAGAGGAAATCATCATTCGAGGGATCCAATTTTTTATGTATTGAAAAGCTTCAGAGAGAGGGACGTACTTCATCTTCAGACTGTAATATGACATTTTGATAGATGAATAAAAGACTTCTTTAAGTATCCTTCTCTATCTTTCTCGTTTCAGGGGAATCTTGTGAGAAGGGAGGGCCCACCTTCTTCACAAGATTCACCCATTAGTTTTAGAGTGTGTTAGTATAATTTCTGTTTATGACTTGATTAACTTTCATATGATGAAACACTACTTTTAATGAATTCTGCTTTGCTGAAACACTACTGAACTCTGTCGTGTTAAGAACTTTGGTTTATTGAATGTTACATTCTTTTTGTTAGCAATCTTGTGTGATGACTTTATGAGTCTAGCCAGAGACTAGGTTAAGGGTTCCTGCTTAGAAAGGAAGGGATCGGAATATCTTGTTCTCTGTAGATTTCAATTATTTCTGCAAGTGTGCTAGCTAGAGACTGGGTTAAGGGTTCCTACTTAGAAAGGAAGGGATCAGAATATCTTGTTCTTTGTAGATTTCAATTATTTCTGCAAGTGTGCTAGCCAGAGACTGGGTTAAGGGTTCCTGCTTAGAAAAGAAGGGATCAGAATATCTTGTTCTCTGTAGATTTCAATTATTTCTGCAAGTGTGCTAGCCAGAGACTGGGTTAAGGGTTCCTTCTTAGAAAGGAAGGGATTAGAATATCTTGTTCTCTGTAGATTTCAATTATTTCTGCAAGTGTTCTAGCCAGAGACTGGGTTAAGGGTTCCTGCTTAGAAAGGAAGGGATCATAATATCTTGTTCTCTGTAGATTTCAATCATTTCTGCAAGTGTGCTAATCAGAAATAAGGTTAAGGGTTCCTTCTTAGAAAGGAAGGAATTAGATGGCCTTGTTCTCTACTAGATAGAGTTAACTTTCTCTACATTATTGTTTTCATGAAAGAGTGTTAATCAGAAATAAGGTGCTGAAGTCTCTGCCTGAGAGTAAGGGTCATGTTCTCTGGTTACAGAGTAGTTATTCTTTCTTGTTTCAATTCATCTTTTAATGTAATCCAGGATTCCTTAGATTAATATTTAAGATTTGCAATAGGTAGGTTGCTTTCCTGTAATTTAAGTCAGAACTTTAGTTCATTCAGGGAAGTGTGATTAATATAGTTTCCTTTACTACAACTTTAAGTTGCTTTTGGAATTGAGCATATATAGTGCGTGGTTATCTTTGAAATAACAGACTTCCCTGGGTTGAAAATTTATGTATCACTTGGTTGTTTGAATTAATTGAGAAATTATAGTGACCAAAAATCGTGACATGACAAGGATACATGGTTGCAGAGAGTTTTCAATATAATTTTTCTCCAATAGGAGAGTGTACAAATGTAGCCAGAAGTGCATGCTCTTTCTCTTCACTGCTGACAATCTGGGGAAAAAATCATGCATATCAAGAATAAGTAATTTGATCTCTTCTACATTATTAAGGGATTCTAGTAAAGCTAAATTTTGAGATCAACTCAAAAGGGAAGGAAAATATGACCTGTATAAGGGATCCTTCAAGAGAAGAAACACCATATAAATTTAGTTTTGTATCACAATGAATGCTCTTGGGATAGCGTCTAAGACCAACATGAAGAATCTCAAACTTCCCATAGACGATTTCCAAATTTTGGTTATTTACAATTTGAGTTGCACTTTTCCCAATGGTGGCATCCAAGGAGACCTATAACATGCTAGGAGGCTCCTTATCAGAAAGCACAAAGAAGTTTTGTGCATAATGGTAACTTAAAATTTCATTAAGCTTCTTCCACTCCTCTTTTGTCAGTTGTCCTAGACGTGGCATGTCAATGAACCATTGTAAATCTTTAGAAGCATTAGATGAGTTTAAATATGATGTCATTGACCCCCTGTAAAACAAAGTATTTTTGTTTATAAACATAGAAGTAGATCCATCAGAAAAATATTATCGATAAGGAATCTTGCAAAGAACCATGATAGTTTATCTTGCATAATAACTTGAAACTAGGTGCACCAATCAAACATTTACAAACCATCCAAAAGACCACCAACTAGATTTCCTCCCACGTGCCCTCTCTAAATCCATTTCCTTTGACCTTGCACTTTCAACTCTTGCATGAGAAAGTAGCCTACATATAACAATCCAGGAACCAGCAAGTGTTAGTCACTATGAGAATATTTATGTGCAAATTAAGAATACATTTCCTGATCCAAAAAGGATCCAGAGAAGACTTAGGACAACTCAGAACTCATAGAAGCAACTCAGGAAGCTCAGAATGGCCTCAGTAGACAAAGAAAGGGAAAAAATTCAAATTCCTCAAAACTCAGTGAAAATGGCATCATCGCAAAGAGAGCATCACAAGATTTCCAACGACGCAAACAGATCGTCAAACAAAGTTACAGATCAAAAGATATTCACGGTCAAAGTTTGGTCAACCTAGCCTAGTCAGCAGGGGATGAGTCAACATCCGTACTATTGACATCAACATTAGTAAAAATGACTTCAGCATCCATACAATGTACGCAGAACATGTAGGAGGCAACACGTGTCATGCTTATGTCAACATGGTGATGTGGTAGCACCAGAGGTTGCCACGTGTCACTCATTTTTGGCATTTTCGGGTCATTTCGTGGAACAGTAAAATTGTGCCATGTGGCAGACCGTACAATGACGTGGTAGGATGATGTGGTAGCTGAGGTGGCATACCATACACTGATGTGGCAAGAAACTTTACAGTTGGTTTACATGGCCCAATGGTTGTCTACCACGTGGCCCATTCATGGGCTACCACGTGGCAGTGGGAAAATTCCCAATGATGACCCTAGAATGAAATTCCAAAAACAAAAAGATTTCCAAGTCCACCAAATCCATTGGAACCCCACCAAATATGGAACCCAATGGACATATACAAACCTCTGCTAAATTTAGTAGAACCACCATGTATTAATATATATATATATATATATATATATATAAGTTATAACCAACAACCCAAAAGGGGAGGCCCACAGGCTAGTCCCTGGGACCTCCCCCTTTATCTACGCCTTCTCAAATGCTCCACCAACCACTAGGCCAAACAATCTAGTTGATTACAAAGCCAAAAATTTTATTTAAAAATTGAATCCGTCCAATGTTGGAGAAGGGAGGCGCATGAGGGTATGACTAACATGTTTTACGAGGCATTTTCTTGACATTAATTGCAATTTGTAGGGAACAAAAACCGAGACATAGTTTCTCTTGGGCTTGGGAGTGCCAGAGTCAAATTGAGGCGTGGAGACAGTCATTTTTGGGTAATTCGACACCACGAATTCAATGTTGCTATCTATTTTATGATATGAGCAAAGCTTATGTAACTTGATTCTAGAATGAGGTATACTTATGTATTTTGCAAAATTCTTTTGTTGAGTTAATAAAAAGGCCTACCCATTTGAGAGAAGGAACCCTGAGACGTATTCCACCAAGGACAAACTCCATTATCAAGTTTTGTGTTCAGATTTGATGCTTATGTCTCTTCATTATTGATTTTTTCTTTCTTTAATGGTGCACTTTAATTTATTCTCATTTAATGCAATTATTTATAAGTCACTTTGATGAAAAGATCCCAGATCATGTTGGTATCAAAGAAGTCCTCTTTGACATGAATTGTTGAGTGTGAATTATTACTAGGGCCAAGCATAAGCAGGGTGAAGGAACTCTTAAGACTTTCAATCCTAAAGTTGGTCATGCATCCCAAAGGAAGAAAATGGCAGAAGAGGACAAGTGTGATGAACATGAGAAAAACTTCCATATGGTCTTTTATCGCATGTCAGAAATGGTCGAACGAATGTATGGAGACTACGAGAAGAGGATGAAGAAGAAAGGTAAGAAAAATGAACCACAATATGATGATGATGCTTCGATAAATCAAGGGGCTGGAGGAGACCCTCTTGAGCCTCCATCTTCACCATCAAGTTATAGTTCTTCTTCCTCTGAGCATTCTCATCATATTGATCATTCTAGCCATAAAGCCTCTTTTAAGAAACCATTATTAAAGCTTGATGTAAAAATTTCTTTACCTATGTTTAATGGAGATGCTAATCTTGAAAAGCTAGATAATGGGATATGACAGGTTGAAGTATATTGTTGTGTTCAATAGATTGATGAAGAGGAAGTTAAAGTGCAACTGGCTTCTCTTCGGTTGGAAGGAACCACTCTTGTATGGTGGGAGAGAAAACTTCAGGACATAAGTAAGTGTCGTAATCTTCTTTCCTCATGGTCGGAATTTAAATCAGTGATAAGGAACAAATTTTATCCATTGGGTTATTTACATAAATCAATGATGGAATGAAAAAATTTAAGACAAAGTAAAGGTCAAAATGTACAAAGTTTCACAGATGAATTTAGGAAGAAATCTCTTTCTTTAAACATTCCTTTGTATTGTTATGAAACTTTAATGAAGTATATTGGCCCACTTCATAGTTATATTCATCATACTTTACTATTGTTTAAGACCACCATTATTAGTGAAGTTTTTTTGCAAGCCACTCACCTTGAGAATAGGGGAAAGCATGTTCAAGAATATCCCACAAAGAAGCCTTCCAATTTCCCACATAATCCATTTAAGAAGTTTAAAAGGAAAGACAAGAAGACTACCACAATAAAGAGAGAAGAAGGAAATCCATCTTGCACTCATTGCAAGAAAAGCGGTCATGATGATGAACACTGTTGGAAACTACATCCAGAGAAGAGACTGAAATAATTCGGTGGAAGGGAGAGGACAAAAACCGTTGCTACAGTGCAACAAGATCTTGGTTCTGATTCAGGAGATGAAGGAAATATCAAAACGGTTGGAGTACAAGGTAAGTATTCCCTTAATGCTAGTTCAAATTCCAATAATGAATCTCATGATGATGAACAAAAGAGGAATGAATTATTTCGCATAAGAGTTGTATATAAACACACTAAGATAGATACATTGTTTGATTCGGGTTCCCAAGTAAACTTTATATCTGAAGCACTTGTCAAAAATATGGGTCTTGAAATGAAACCACGTCCAAAGCCTTATCCTCTTGGTTGGTTATGTGATAAAGAAAAACTTAATGTCACCAAACAATGTAGGGTCAGATTTTCTATTTCTTCAAAGTTGATTGATGAAGTGGATTTGGATGTTGTATCACTTGATATATGTGGCATAGTGTTGGGGAGTCCTTATATTTATGATAGAAAAGCAATCTTCTTTTTTCATGAGAACAAATACCACCTTACTAAGGGGGGAGTGGAATAGATTGTTAGAGATCACATCATGAGGATAAATACAACACTTGTTAGTGCAGGACAAATGAAGAGACTCATAAACACTAATAATAGATATGTACTCATGGTCGTAAGTGATAAATATGCTGGAACATCTGATGCTTTCCAAGGATGTGATCCTTCTCATAAGAAATAATTAATTGATATTGTTTCTAAGTATGATGATATTTTCCAGGAACCAGATGGATTACCTCCTAAGAGGGAAATACAACATGAAATACATCTTCAACAACATTCTCCTCTTCCTAATGTGGGCATGTACATGATGACAAAGATCAAGAAGAAGGTACAAGGCTTATTGGATCAAGGGCTCATTAGGCCCAACTCATCTCCTTGTGGTTCTCTGATCGTGATGATGCCAAAGAAAGATAACACATGGAGAATGTGTTTCAACTACCGGGCCTTAAATAAAATCATGGTGAAAAATCGATACCCTCTTCCTCGTATAGATGATTTACTTGATCAATTAAAGGATGCTCTTTATTTCACTAAGTTGGATTTTCGCAGTGGATACCATCAGATCAGGGTTGCAGAACATGATTTATGGAAGACTACCATTAAAACCAAATAGGGATTGTTTGAGTGGTTAGTTATGCCATTTGGGCTTTTTAATGCTCCGACAACTTTCATGCGTGTGATGAATGATGTATCGAGGCCTTTTGTAGATGATTTTTTGATTGCATATTTAGACGACATTCTCATTTTTAGAGGGACTTGGGATGAACATGTGAGGCATGTAAAGAAAGCATTGGATGCTTTGCAAAGGGAAAAATTGTTTGTAAAATTTTCCAAATGTGAATTTGTCAAGACTGCATTAGTGTACTTAGGTCATATTGTAGGAGGAGGACAATCAGAAATTGATCCTTCCAAGATTGATGTAATTGTAAATTGGCCTAATCCCAAAAGTGTAACCGAGATACAAATATTCTTAGGTGAAGTTAAATATTGGAGGAGGTTGATTTCAATCTTCTCCTTTATAGAAACTCCTTTGTATGCCTTAACTAGTGTGAAGAACACTTTTCAATGGTGAGGAAACCAACAAAACTTTTTCAATGCTTTGAAGGAGAAGATCAGTACCGCACCAGTATTAGCACTTCTGAATATTCAATATCCCTTTGAGATTGAGACAAATGCTAGTGGGTACGCCATGGGTGCAGTATTGATGCAATATCGTAAGCCTATATGTTACCACTCTGAAACTTTTAATGAAGTTGTTGTTAACTATCCTACATATGATAAAGCCGTGTATGCATTAGTTCAAATCATGAAGCAATGGAAGCACTACTTGTAAGGGAAGGAAACAATCATACATACATATCACCAACCCTTACAGCATCTCCAAGCACAAACCAAACTGCAACAATCTCGACATTAAAGATGGATGGTTTTCCTATAACAATTTCATTTATTAATAAAATCCAAAAAGGGTACAAGTAACAAGGTAGTTGATATGCTTTCTAGAAATCCTATTGCTTCTTCTATTATTTTGAAGAATACTTATTTATATCATGATAGTTATGTGGAACAATATGCCATTGATGAAGATTTTAAAGAAGTATATGAGAATCTAACCCATGGTGCACATGTAGAAAACTATTGTCTGCAGGGAAAACTATTCTACCATCTTGGAAAGCTATGCATTCCTACAAGAGAATGAGTCCATGTAATACGAGAATATCACACTTCTCTTATGTTTGGGAATTTTGGGGTAGGACAAACTATGGCTCATTTGCAGAGGTTTTGTTACTGGCCTCAAATGAAAGAAATTGTAACTAAATATGTAAAGGGGTGTGTGATGTGTTCTACTTGTAAGCCCACTAATAGAAAACTTGAACTATACTCACCACTACCTATTCCATCCCATCCATGGGAAAGTATCTCCATGTATTTTGTAGGGGGTTTACCAATGTCGAAAGGGGGTCATGACTATTTGTATGTTCTAGTGGATAGGTTCAACAAGATGTGTATCTTAATGCCATGTAAAAAGTAGATCAATGTTGAGTGGACTGCTAATATCTTCTTTCAGTATGTTTGGGTTCACTTTGGGTTACCCACATCCATTATCTTGGATCGAGACACTCGATTCCTTAGGGATTTTTGGACAAGCTTGTGGAGAATGATGGACACCAAGTTGAAGAGGAGCACTACTTTCCATCCACAGACCATCATAAAGACAAAGGTTGTAAATCGGACAATGGTACTTTTTCTTCGAGGCCATTGCAAAAAGCATCCCAAGTTATGGGATGAAAAAATACCCTATGTATAACATGCTTACAACTGAGCCTTACATTTCTCCACTCAGTGTTCACATTTTGAGACATGTTTTGGGTACCTACCTAAAGTTCCTTTGGACTTGATGTATGGGAGAAATGTCGATTCAAATGAAGAAATAAATGAAGACAGAGCTCGCAAGTTCATCCATAGGATCCAATAGGTACACCAAGTAGTCAGGGAACAATTGGAGAAAATTCAAACACAATATAAAGCTCGACATGACAACCACAGGGTTCATCATCAATTCCAGGTTGGAGACTAGGTATGGCTTCACATAAACAAGGAGATATTGAAGGGTGAAGGTAAGAATATCAAGCCCATTCATTATGGAGCCTTCACTATTTTCGAGAAAAGTGGTACCAATGCTTTTCGTCTGGATCTTCAACCTTATATGCAGATTAACTCAGTTGTAAATGTAGAGAACTTGAAACTTTTTTAGCCTCCCGTGATCATGGATCATGATGAGGAAGTTTCAATATCATCAATTGATGAGTTTTCACCTGAGTACTTGGATGAGTTAAAGCAAGATATCATCTTGAACATAAGGACGAGGACTTCATGCAGGGGTGATGTTGATTATCTTCGATTAGGATTAAAGGGCACACATCCAAGAAAAGAAAAGTGGATTGAGAAGGACAAGGTGAGGGAACTCTTCCCTCACTTATTTGTTGATTGATGAAATCTTTTGGTGTTCCAAAAAGATCTCAGTGGGAAGGCATGATCCAAAAAGGATCCATAGAAGACTCAAGACAACTTAGAACTCATAGAAGCAACTCGTGAAGCTCAAAATGGCCTCAGCAAATAGAGAAAAGGAAAAAATTAAAATTCCTCAAAACTTAGTGAAAATTACATCATCGTGAAGAGCACGTCGCAATATTTCCAAAGGTGCAAATGGATTGTCAAACAGATTCATGTATCGAAATATATTTGTAGTCAAAGTTTGGTCAACCTAGCCCAGTCAACAGGGGATGAGTCAACATCCATATTGATGATGATGTCAGCATCAGTATAGATGATGTCAACATCCATATTGATGCTGATGTCAGCATCAGTACAGATGATGTCAACATCCATAATGCATACGTGGCATAGGAAGGAAGTGATATGTGTCATGCTGATGTCAACATGGTGACGTGGTAGCACCAGAGGCTACAACGCGTCACTCATTTTTGACATTTTTGGGTCGTTTCATGGACCAGTAAAAATGTGCCATGTGGTAGTTTGTATAGCCACGTGATAGACTGTATAGTGACATGGCAAATGAGGTGGTAGACTGTATGCTAATGTGGAAGGTGACTATACAGTTGGTTGACGTGGCCCAATGGTTGGCTACCACGTGGCAGTTGGAAAATTCCCAATGATGGCTTGAGAACTAAATTCCAAAAATAAAAAGATTGCCAGGTTTGCCAAATCTGGAGGAACCCCGCCAAATAGGGTGCCCAACGAACATATCCAAACCTCTTCTAAATTTGGTGGAACCAACATGTATTAATATATATATAAGTTATAACGAAAAACTCAAAAGGGGAGGCCTGTGGGCTCGACCCCAGGACCTCCCCCTTTATCTATGCCTTAACAAATGCTCCACCACTAGGCCAAATGACCTCCATTGATTACAAAGCCAAAATTTTTATTTAAAAATTGAATCCACCCAGTGCTGGAGAAGGGAGGCGCATGAGGGTACGATCAACATGTTTTATGAGGCTTATTGACATTAATTGTAGGTTGCAGGGCACAAAAAATGAGACAGAGTTTCTCTTGGGCCTGGGAGTGCTAGAGTCAGATTGAGGCGCGGAGACAATCATTTTTGGGTAATTCAACGCCAAAAATTAATGGTGTTGTCTATTTTCTGATATGAGCAAATCTTATGGATCTTGATTCCAGAATGAGGTATACTTATGTATTTTGCCAAATTATTTTGCTGAGTTAATAAAAAGGCCTGCCCATTTGAGAGCAGGACCCAAAGATGTAGTTCACTAGGGACAAACTCCGTTATCAAGTTTTTGTGTTCAAATTTGATTCTTATGTCTCTTCATTATTGAGATTTTCCTTCTTTAATGGTGCACTTTAATTTATGCTCATTTTATTCAATTATTTATAAGTCAATTTGATGAAAAGATCTTGTATCATTCCCAAAACCATTTCATTCCACTGCCACAACAAGTTACTAGAAATGTGTAAAAAATGTAAACATTTGTACAGGTAAAGACATTATTCCCACCTCCATATAAGGATAACCTTTGCATCTGGATCCTCCTCAATTTCTCTAATTTTTTTATTCTCTAGTCTGGGTACTTGTTGCAAATATCTTGCATAGAGATAAACATAATTCCTATGAAGGTGAAATATATAACATACCCAAACCCTAGCTAGGTCACGTCACCACTAAAACAATCCAATCTAATTTTTGATACCAATTAAATGGGGAAATTAACATACAACAAGAAATACAAGTTCAACAGTTGTCCATGTTCTACAAAAACACAAATACAGTTTCTCAACTATAACATACAATATAATTCCACCCTATAAACATGCATTTAAATGAATCATTATGCTCAAAACAAGCAACATTAACCAAGCTAACTCATAGTAAATGCACAAAAAATATAGAGATAAACATTTAGCATAATTAAACACATCAATTAGAACACTTATATTATAAAATGTGCAACCTACTGCAGAGGACAGATGTTCCTCCCAACCATAGAATTGTTGTTCCAATTCTCAACAACAAGAAACCCTCGAGTTGGGGTTATGAATACACAAGAGACAGAGGTCCCTAAGGCTAGCTAATGTCCCCCTTTCAATAATTAAACTCTCAGCTGATTCTAGTCCACCAAAAAAATTCCCCTCAACCTGCACAACCCAAGGGATGCAATCCCCCTTCACTTATCACATTCCCTCAGGCCTTTCCACTCCCCTCTAGGGCTTCCAACACAGGTTGGATATGAGTTCTACTTGTCAAGACTTAAGGAATTCTACAGTTGCAACAAAAATGCTCCCAATATCCAAAACACATGCTCCTTGGACGAATTTAAAACAACTCATCACTCTCAGGAACATGACCTCTTTATCCATGAAATTACATCTCCAAACAACAACCAAACATGTCCACAATATCTTCCTACAAGATCATACACTCAGAACTCTATTGCTGGTCAGAAAAACTCCATGTAAAAACAACTCTCTATGCAAAAATGTGAATGTGTGAAAACTGGTCCCCTACCCATATGCATTTCCTCTCTTTCTCTTGATTTATTGACTTGCACACTTCCCTAAGATGATTTTACTCAAACCCCATTCTCTCAATAACTATGGGAAGTGACTCTCACATCAACCCTCGTACATGAATTCAATGATTGGGCTTTAAAACACTGAACAACTAATGGAAGGTTCATGGCAAGGATAATTTAGAGAAAAATAGGAAATGGGTTTTGGTTTAATAGATATGGGTAACTCTCCCCCTTGGACCCCTACCCTCTCTTATGGGATACTTAGCTCCCAATATTCATCCATGTCCATCTATAGCTGGAAATACATTTTATTCGTTATATTTCAATTTATATTGTTTACATATTAGCTCTCAACCATACATCACATTTACAATACACATTGCTTGTCTCTCGACCACATGCTATATTTACAATGCACATCGCTATTTTGGGGTTTGAAAATGGGGATGTAACAATAGAGACGAGAAACATTTTCCCATCATAGACAATGCCTAAGCAACTCAATTACAATAAAATATGTTGAGAGTGTTGCCACAAAATAACCTTAAAACTATAACTCAAGAAGAAAATTAATCTCAAACCAAACATGAAATCCATGATATGAAGGGTATCAACACTTTTTCTTCTCTATCATATAACAATGGGTTTTCCATAAGTCAACAAATTTTTCCATAGATTTTCCTTAAGTTTCAAATATTTTATTATCTTCCAATCATTTTATTGACTTAAAAAAAAATTGGAGTGTGTTTACCTTCCCATTATACCATCACAACTGACTCCCAATGTTATCTATGTTCACATTTTTAAGTAGATCATTCAAACATTAGTTGCATTTTAATTTGAGAGAAAACTATTGGGATAAATCTGTGAATGGAAAAGAAAAAATATTATTTCAAGGAAAATTGTTCGTATAACTACAAGAATTTCCCTTGATATCTCCCATTTTTATGTATGAACTATTAAATATGAGAAACTTCCTCCCAACTCTTCAATACTTTATTGTGGGCTATGAAATTTGTGGACCATTCACCTTTGGGTTTTAATTAAATTGGTCATTTTTTGGATTAGGACAATTCACCAACTTTTTATACTCAAGACAAATGTACTTTAGTAAAGTTATCCATGTTTTTAATGCTTTGCACATTGATTAACTATACCTTGGAAATGGCTTGTGAACTCTACCAAGTAAATATCATCATCTACCTTTGGTGCAATAATACAAGCATGTCTTCCCATGTGCAGCTTCATTAATTTGTTGCAAACAAAGAAATTGCAAACCCAACCTTTCCAATGGACGTGCAGATCATACAAATAGTACCCATAAAGTTTTAAATCCATGTTAGGACTTAAGAGTTGAAGGTAACAAGATTCCATAGCACATGATGTGTTCATGAATAAATTAGTCTATGCCATTATGAATATGATATATCATTGTTCTTGGCCTATTATGGAATTCAACACATCTAACAATGATTTATCCAAACTTCATTTTAGCTTCATGGTAGAGCTAGTTCATACTTCAGGTCGCTATTTTGAGTTGTTGTACTCTCTAGTCAAATTTACCTATTTTAGTCACTTATGGACATCAATAAAATAATCTAACTATATGTGATCAAAGAATACAACATTTAAATGAAAATTCTAAAGAACTTGGGTATTTCAAAATTTATGCACATGTATATTGTATAGACTCGCATAATTTGTAAAGCTAGAGTGATAAGAAACTTTGCACGCAATAACAACAACTTTCAAGAATGGAAATAACACCAGATAATTTCATATAATATATTAAAAATTAGTGATAGTTTGCAAATTTTCAAAAGGACTTGAGGCATCATAAATGGTTTTGGGGTGGGGTTAAACATTGGCATAATCAACAATGAAACAATCAACTTGTTGATTGGGAAATATTATTTCACAATACAATATGCAACAACTATTGATATTTACGTATTTGAAAAATTTGAGAGGAATGGTTTCAAAACTATCGTCTATTTCCGGTTGAAGAGGGACTATAGATCATCGATCACATATGTACCCTACGTGATATTATTGAGAAGGCTAGACAAATATCCTGAAAGGTCTTCTATTGCTTCTTTGGCTTTTGGAAGGCATTTGACATTATTCCTAGACACTTATTCATTGAGCAGATTTGTGCCCTGAATGTACCTTAATTACGGGTGAAGCTTACAAGCCCCACATTTAGTATGAAATGTTATTCCATCTAAGTCCTATTTCGACACTTATTCCATCTTCACCAATGAAAAAAATGTGAATCGTGTCAAGGCCAATGTTCACATGTGATTGTGATGATCATTCTTGGCACATGCATTCTGACGATGTCTATTCAGGTGAAGGATGTGCATAAATTCAATCATATTGTCGCTAAATAAATTTTCTCATTTGATGGAGTGTAGGTACAACAGAACAAGTACTTGTCAAACTTATCATCCTCAATTGAGGGAATTTCTGGATGAAGGGGGGGAAGTTTTATGATATCCAACACATCTAATAGGGAAAGATAAACTAGAGGTGAAAAGGTCAAAAGAAAACTCTGTATGTGCATGAAATTATTTCTTGTCGAAGAAGGTTCATGTTCTTATAACGATGAGAGCATAGGTGACGGTGAGGTTCCTTTGAGGTAAAAACATATACTGAGACCATGGGTACTTAATGAACTTCCTCAGTTGGACACTGGATTCTATGTCAATGAGAGGATTTATTGCATTTCTCCATCGTCCATACATGGTTTGGGTCTATTCTTCATGGATGGAATAAAGGTGAAATATGGAGGACTTGTTGAGTTGATGGAGTATGCCATACCATGCTACAACTATGGATATTGATTTAGGTTGGTCCAATACATGCTAAGTATGCAGAGATATTCAGTCATTGCAAATTATATAAAACTAAAAGACAAATCACAATAAAGGAGCGATGTTGTATATTGATGGAAGGCCAAAGGCGTCAGGCAATATTGCAGGGCTTATTAATAGTACAAGACCTGAGACAACAAGAAAGAAACTCAATTGTATATTTGAGGGGCGGGAAGGAAATTGAATATTCATATGTTTAATGAAAACAATAGTTGCAGGGGAAGAGTTGTTGATTGATTACGATTTGAATCGAATCGATGGAAGCACTGCTATTATGGGGTAAAAATGTTTTACCAGTATACCAAACTTGTAATTAATGTTTTCCTTTTTATACATTTAACATAAATTTTAATAGCTCATGGTTCTTAGATTATTTTCTAACATTCTAAATTTTCATGCATCTTATAATGTGGTAGGGTGATCGTGGGAAGGCATCGAATAGCTTGGAGCAGGTATAACAATGATTTTCATATCAATTATTTATTACAATGATTAAATTAACATGTTTATTTTTTGATGTATACGAGCACACCATTGGAGCAGGATGATGTGTGGAATGAAATATATGGTTCCATCAACCCAGTGGAAACAATTAAAAATGCCTTGAGAAAGGAAAACAAAGAATACATTGAATTGGATGGGTCTAAGCTACTTACATAGGAGGGAAAAAAAGGATGGAAATTTTAAGCTGGGATATAGAACAATTTTGGGTAAGCACAGTTTAAAAAAAATACTATTTCAGACACATATTGATTTATGGAATTTTTGTTTGATACCGTTGTATGAGAAATACTCTAACATTTTCTTTCTATAGGCAATTTTGAATATGACGGGATAGCCTCATCATGGGGACGTTGTTGGTCACAGTGATGCACAAACCACATAACATCCTAGGAAGAGACACATATATATGAGGCTATTTTTCTCTCTATTTGTGGATCAAAGGATTGAAACACCCAAGGCCCATGAGACACCCCCATCATGCACGCTAGACCATGCTCATGAGAGTCTATAGAGATAATCTCATGATGATATTGGTTATTCATAGCCATATCATTTTAATCCTGGGGAAACACATGTTCAGATATCAAGAACACTCTCCATCAACTTGTTGGTGGATGAAAACTTGGTTCCCTTGAATATACAACAAATCCTAGGTATTTTTTAATATGTTAAATAGTTCCTACCATTTGATTGAAACCTACATATTTCATATTATTTTAATCTAATTATCATATCATTTTTTAGGAAACAATATGTTTTAGAGGACCTTGGACGACAAAGCTATAGATATCTTTGGGCCCACCATTCACACACAGTGGAATGCACATAATATTTTTTTTTAAAATAATCTTATAGACCATATGGTTAGCTTGTTTGGTGATTTATTCAACAAGTCTAAAATCACCTTGAGGGCCGGTACCTATTTGAAATATGTCATAGATCAATATAGGGTTCAATTGAAAAAGGACCCTAAGTATGATCATCCCCTAGCCATTCTTAAGAGGGAATGGAAGAATATACAGGAGGATGCAAAGGAGAGTGCATTGAGAAGTGAAGAGAAGACACTACCTGGCCCTGGAAGGTAATATATGATATTTTGAATTGAATATGTTGAATTTTGTTTGGTTATACAAAAAAAAACCGTGATATATTATAAAATACTTGAAACTTTTGGTAGGATCCCAGACACATCAAAAGCAATAAATGAAATACTAGATAAACATGGGTAGCACAAACTTGGCCAAGGAAGATACTTGAGATTAAAATATAGAATTTTAAGTACCAAATATTTTATTCATATTATACATATCATCATGCAAATTTTATCTAATTGTATCCAGTAACAAAAACTCCATATCTTATGCCATGCGATGTAGGGGGATACGATCAATAGTGCTTCCATAAAAGAAGACTTGATGCTCGACTTCAAGTTCTCCTTTCAAGTTGTAGTGGAAAAGAGACAAAGGAAGGGATCACATACACAATCTGTGTTGGAATATTGAGAGCGGGGGGGCGTGAATCAATATGAGCACTTTCACCACTTTTAACAACAATATGTATTATTCAACTTTATCAACAATGTTCAACAATTTAGCATTAATAATCAATATATCATCAACAATATAAATCAATAGTGCACAATAAAAAAACACATGAACAAAGTACACTAGAATTTACGTGGAAACCCAAATGGGAGAAAATAACGAAGCACTTTTTTTTATATATGAAAGACTACATTCATTGGAAGCACGAACTTCCCAATTCTTCAGCTACAACTGGAAGGAGTATAAAACCCCCTATTTACAGGCTCCAACCTGAAGGAAGATGCAACTCCCTGAATTTAATGGATCCAACCAGAAGGTGGCTATAACCCCTTGATTCTCAGGCTCCAACCTGAAGGAATCTCCAACTCCCTATGATCTCCAGCACCAACTAGAAGGAGGCTACAATCCCCTTTTCTTTCCACGTCTTTCCACCGTGAAATATAAGTGTAGATCAAACTTTCACTAATATTGATATTGTCACTACCTCTAATAATCGACCTGTAATCAACCTGTCATCCAACCTGTCACCGTCTTTAACTTGTCACTATATCCAACCTGTCATTGTATCCAACCTGTCACTATATTTATCACTATCTCATAAACTTGTGTGCCTGTACCATACCATGCATCAAATATGTACCAATATCTCAAGCATGTATCATATCATGTACCATGAAGTATGCCTCAAGTATATGTCAATATAAAAAATATGTGCTTCTAGAAATGAACCATAAAAATCATATACCGAGTACCAAGGATATGTATCAAGCATGTATCAATGTCACCAAGATATGAACCTCAACCATATACAACCATGTACCAAGTGGCCCTCTAAAACATGCCTCAAGCATGTGTCATACCAACCATGATATAAGCCTCAAATAAACATATAAAAGGAATACCTTTACTCATGAAGAAGACTTGAAGCATATCATCACATACCAACATACCAACCTATACAAATCATCTTCAACAAACAAGAGATGACATATTCTTCAAGGGATTTTCACAGATCCATGACCTTTCCTCACTACAACTCGCGGATATCCATGCCTTTCTTCACTACAAATCATCGATGTCTGTGGATTTCTTCATTGTAACTCATAGATGACCTTATAAAGTTATATTTTCTTCAACTTCCCTTTAGTACCTCAAACTTTAATTCTTCAGACTTCTCTACCTCATATATACTACGAAAAGATTTACTAAAAACACTTGAAAGATAGATAAACATTAAACTTATGTGTGTGTTGACGAGAGACTTATTGTCACGGTATTCATACTTTTTCAAAGTAACTTCATTCCTTATTTTAGGGCTTCTTGAATTTCTTATTACAACCACTTTACCATTTCATTAATTGACATGTCACCAACTAGGGTCTTCTTAACCATTCTTTGGGGATTCCAGCTTCACAAGGCCATAAATCCTCAACCGCGAGGAACCACGTGGAAATTCACCTATCACTGGAAATGACATGACAAGGAATATCCATCCATGAGTGTAATGCCTTCATTCACATTTCCCTTCATGACCTTTTTCTTTGATAAACTTCGGGCTCCATAACCATACCTTTGGGGATACCAAACTTCTTCAAGGGTTGACATCAATGAAAACCAATCTTTCAAAAATATCCCCCTTTGGCATTAACAGAAAAAATGATGGCATGGAAACACTCATACTCTTGCTCATGCTCCCCTTGTCTCTATGCATATGTTTTTTCTCTCTGTTTCCACACCTTTTTTATTTCTCTCCCCATTTGAAATCAATGGAAAATGGTAATTCTCCTTGGGGATGTTTCCCCTATCTGTAAACATATTCTTTCACTTCATGGTGCTTCCTCGTGTAAATATCTGATTTATATGAAAAAAATTCAAACAAATTCTTTACTTGTATTCTTCATGTCTTTTTCTTCTCTCCTCGTGTCTTACTGTGCCCAAGGCCGTGTGGATCATTGTGGGGAAAAAATACTACAATTTTTTTTCGAAGATACTCAAATGTCTCCCTTGAAAGAGGTTTGGTGAATATATCTTCAATATGCTCTTTTTCCCAATGTACTCTAGCTTGATGTTATTCTCTGTAGCTTGTTTCTGTAGAAAGTGATACTTGATCGTAATGTGTTTTATCTTGTAATGCATCATTGGATTCTTAGAGATACTGATAGTGTTGGTGTTCTCACATAATATTGAAATGGGCTCATCATACTTTACTTGTATATCCTGCAAGGTTTTCTTCATCCATAGAACCTGAGTGCACCATGCTACTACTGCAATATATTATACTTCTACTATGGAAAAAGATACTGATGATTGTTTCTTGCTTAACCATGATACTAGACAATCACCCAAGTAGAAGGATTCCTTGTTAGTACTTCTTCGATCGTCAATGTTTCTTTCCCAATATGCATCTTTGTAGGCAACCATAGATAGTTCATTCCCTTTTAGATACCATAATCCAAACTCTTTTGTTCATTTGAGATATCTAAATATCCTCTTCACTACCATAACATGTGTTTCCTTTGGTGTTGCTTGAAACCTTGCAACCTGTCCAACTGTCTGCATCACATATGGTCTATATGTTTTAACATAGAATAATATTTCAATCATCGATCTATAGAGTCTCTACTCCATTTCCTTAAAATCATCATCTTTTCTCAACTTGCAATTGGTCTGCATGGGGGTACTCACTAGTTTGCAATCTTCCATTTCAAAATTCTTTATAATTTATCTAATATACTTTGTTTGGGAGATGAAAATACCTTTGTCACATTGACATATCTGTAATCCAAAAAATAATGTCAACTCAATAAGTAAAGACATTTCTAACTCATTCTGCATGTCTTTGGAAAACTTTTGACTAATACTGTCATCATCACTTCCAAAGATAATATCATCTACACAAACTTCAATTATCAATATATTGTGTCGATCCACTTTTATGTAGATATTGATGTATGCATTGCCCTTTCTAAATCCTTGTTATTGTAGATACATGTCCAATATTGAATACCATGCTTTGGGGGGCTATTTGAATCCATACAATGCTTTCTTCAACTTGCAAACACAATATTCCTTTTCTGATAGTAGAAACCCTTCAAGTTGTTCGATGCAAACTTCTTCTTCTAATTCTCCATTTATAAAGGATGACTTTACATCCATATGATACACCTTGATTATTTTGGAACATGCATAGCCTAAGATCAATATGATTGCTTCCATCCTTGCAACTGGAGCAAAAGTATCTTTAAAATCTATACCTTCAATCTGAGCATATGCTTTTCATACTAAACTTTCTTTGTTTCTGGTTATTTGTCCATCCTCATTCAGTTTTTTTCTAAAGACCCACTGTTGATTAAGGTTGGTTGTCATTGATGTCAACCCTTGAAGAAAGCCCCGCAACACAAAGGTTTGGGTAATGGACCCAATATTGTTTGATGTAAATATGACTCATTATTGTCTTGTCATGTTTGATAAGAAGTAAAGATGGATGAACTCCAAAGTGGTCCCCTTATGGTGAAAGCCCTCATGGGAAGACACTTTGCAGAGTAAGAGAACCCATGCTTAGTTGTGGAATAATGAGATGAAGGACAATGAATTTTTTAGGTAAACTATCCTATATGGATAGTGCTTATCATTCCATTT
>ML795636.1:185711-197389 GCA_009831015.1 Picea engelmannii
AGGTTGATGCATGGTTGATGCATGGTTCAGATTTATTGGTATAGGTTTACATCGGTATATCTCACAGTGACAGGTTGACAGTGGTTCCATCATTCTACTTCTACTTCAGGGTGGCAGGACAGGGCAAGGACAAGTGGTTGTAGCCACCTTCCGGTTGTAGCTGGAGAACATAGGGGGTTGTAGCCTCCTTCTGGTTGTAGCCAGAGAATTGGGGAGTTGGAGATTCCCTCAAGTTGTGGCTTGAGAAAATAGGGGGTTGGAGCCTCCTTCCATTTGCAGCTGGAAAACAAAGGAAGTTGGTGCTTCCAATGAATGTAATTCTTCAAGACATATAAGAAAAAACATTTCATGGTTTTCTCCCGATTTGGGTTTCCACGTAAAACACTGGTGTACTGTGTATGTGTATGTTTTTTCATTTCTTATTTTCTCTGCAGTTATTGGATGATAATTCTTCATTGATATAACGCTTGGATTATATGGTTAAAAATGATTAAATTTCTCTATTACTGATTCACCCCCCCTCTCAGTAATCCAACACCCACTTTGTGCCAATCATGTTCTTATTTTTCATCCTTGGAACCAGTTTCCATGTTCCATTCTTGTCTTTTTGATCCAATTCTTCATGCATATCCTTGATCCAGTGTTCATCATTGATGGATTCTTCAAAACTTCTTGGTTAACCTGTGGATAACAGTGCTAGTTTCCTTTGTTCTAGTGAACGTATTCTTCTTCAGGTTTCAAATCCTGCATCTTTATTCCTAATAATCTATTATGGTGGATGATTTTTCTACACTCGTCAGCTAGGTGTCTTTGGAGGTATCTGAAGATCTTGTTGCTCATCTTTCTCTTACTCTGCTTATGGATTCTCTTCTTATTATTTCAAATCTTCTTCATCATTCTAATTTTATGGATATTTGATTCCTTCTTTAATCTTTCATCCATTTGTTTCATGATGTAGGAATATCACTCCATATCAGCAAACGTGCCAACGCATAAGCAAGACAACACTTCATCAAACAAGGAGGAATAGGTTCCAAGGAAAGAGAGGATCCAATCCTCTCATTTTGAACCTGAATTTAAATTTGTAATGAAAATTAAAAGTTTGAAGGCTCAAGGAAAACCAATCCACTATCTTTGTACATGTGAGTTATTGTAATAGATAGAGTTTCCTTTAATGTCTAACAATAGGAGGGATATAGATATGATTCGGACTATTTTTCTATTGAATGTAATTGAATTCAATTGAATGCAAGTAGGTAATGGAGGGAAGGCTCGAGGATCCCCTCTTTTGTAAAAAAGATCTTGTATGAAAATTCATTAGCGTTATGAGATAGATTTATAGAGAGAGCTCAAGAGAAGAGATAAAGTGCTGAAGATTCTGTTGTAGTCCAAAATTTGTAAATATTTGTACAAATACATTCAAATATAATACAAAAGTAGTTTTTCCTACAAATGAGGTGTCTATATTTTTATGTGTGATGAATATTCATTTTCTGAATGTTTTCTGTGTTTATTCATGTATGTTGTAGATGTATGCAGACAGGTTATATTTGCAGGTTTAGATAGACTTCTCTATGTTTGTGAATTTTTGGGTAGTTCTGGGATCTTAGGATTGTGCAAGGATTTCACATCAGAGTTAGAGAAAACTCTGTGAAGCCAGTGCAAGGAGTGCACTTGAACTCTGTGTCGAGTTCAGGGAAGAACGTGCTAGGTGGGCACACCAAAAAAAATTCAAACAAAGAAGGGAGGAGTAGTACCATGGGAGGCCTATCAAAGTTGTTGAACACTCTGAAGAAGCCATACCATAGTTACTGAATACTCTAAAGGATATACAAGGAGTGCATAGAGTGAGCACAAGGAGTGTGTAGGAAGACTTTTGGCAAAAAGTATTAATTCTGAGTCTTTTAGAAACTTAGAGTACAAAGAGTGCACATGGGAAACATTTTTTAAGTGTTAGTCAAATTAAAGGAGAGAGTGCAAGGAGTGTGCCATAGGTTGAGTGGATTTAATTCCACAAAATCTTATGAGTAAGAGAGTCTTCGCTACCAGGAGGGCAGAAGTAATTGTTAATGGAGAAAAGGGCCGAGACCTTTAGATATCCAAGAAAGCAAAATATCAGGAGAGATAGTGTCATTGTGCACAAGGAATCTGTAAGGAGTGCATAGGTTGAGAACCCGTTAAAGTTCAGGTTGGGGAGGAAGCGCAAGGTGAGCGCAAGTGAGCTTACTTCAAGCTGAAACCTCAGGAGGAGTAGCATTTTCCAGGAATGCGAGCAGAGGCCAAGGTGACAACCCTGCAGGAGGGAAATGTTCAAAGGCGTAACCCATTTTTAATTTTAAAATAATTTCAATCTCAGGAGGTGTAGATCAATCCAAGCAATTATCTCACAAAGAGAAGATCAAAGGCTAAGCCTTTGAAAAGTTTAAAATTCCTTCATCAGAAGGAGAGCATGACCACAAACAAAGGAGAAAGATTCAATAGTCATTGGATCAACTGCTAGGAGCATTCTGGACCATTATATCTGAGTCCAGTTGAAGGAGGAGTACAAATCTATTCTGTTGGATCTAGGCGCGAGGATCAAGAGTCATCGGATCCAGGTAAGTATCATGTGTTTTAACCCTGAGGCTCCTTCGAAATTCAGAGGTCTGTAGGTTTATTTTATAAAGTGACGGAATATTGAAGTCGTGGGGAGCTGAAGTGAATCTGAATCATCTGTTTCCAAAGGACGTGTGTTAGCATATTAGGGATAATCCAGAGGTCTGACTATCTGGAAGAACATATGCATGAAGTATAGGAGACTCTCGAAGCTTCTAAGAGTCGTAGTCCATCTCAACCATCCATCACAATGGACACATACCATCAGATCTGAAGGTACATAGATATAGTACTCCGAAGGGTTTCTATCCAAGTACTAGCGGAAGACTCCCGAAGGGCCAAGATCCAGAGTGAATCTCATTCGTCCATTGGAAGAGATGCATGGCAACGGATCCAAAAGTATGGAGGTTTATTACTCTAGAGAAAACAAAGTATAGTGTAAGTGAGAAGTCCTGAAGGCCCAGAGGGTGGATTTGATCTCAAAATTTGGTTGAGGGGGACACATGGATGCATATCCTATAGTCCAAAGACTTGAAGCTCTAGAGGATTCACAGGCTGAAACAACTAGGATTCCCGAATCCTGGGATCCCATAGTAGATCTCGACTGTTGATCAAACGAGGACACATGGAGGTTGATTGCATCACTTCGAGATTCAACGTTCTAGAGGATAGGGGGTTTTGTACACCAAGTACTCCTGAAGGCCAAAGTCCTAGAGAAAATCTTAGCCGTTGGATGCTGGGAGATTGTGGACTGTCAATTTGAGACTTGTGCAAATTTGTCGGTTTGACAATTCAGGAAATTCATGGAAGAAGTGTTGTAGGAAAATTTTCGAAGTCCTGAAAGGAATCCTAGCTGTTGATAGAGAAGGGGACACGTTGAAGAAGGAGAAAACCCTTCTTTATTTAGATGATCCAGGAGATTTGTGGAGAAGGTGTTGTGAGGAAATCGTCGAAGCCCGAAGAGGAGGAATCTGGATCGTCCATTGGCCAGAGATTGAGGATTGTCGATTTGATACATGGGTGCAAGTTATTTTTCAACATTCGACACTTGGAAAAGGTTGTTCATTGGAGAGGATAAGAAATCATCGAAGGGAAAATCTCAAATTAGCACCTTTTATCTTGGCGCTCAGTCAACCCTAGGTCATATGCCATTTCCAATGGCAAAAAATACTAAGGGCCCGAAACCAAATTTTAGAAGAGAATGGGCTTTGTAAGATCCTGTGGGTTCAATGTTTGTACTTGCATAGTAAATTTAAGGACATGTAAACATTAACAGGGGGGGTTCAACAAGAGCCTGAGAGTTATTTCAGCTCTCTATTTGAACAATTCTAGACCGAGAGGTTGAGTGGACCCTGGGTGAGGGAGGGGGTCTGCATCATTTAATCAATCATTACATTGATGCTTTACACTATTATATTGAGTCTCATCTTGAAGAATTTGTATGCTTTTATTTTTCTTGAGTACCCAACCAATATTCCCTTATCAACTCGGGACTCAAATTTTCCAAGCCCGCCATCTTCTCTTTTGATATCAAATTTTCTTCCAAACACTTTAAAATAATTCATATATTTTTATCTTCCTTTCCATAAATCATAGGGAGTCTTATCACTGTTACTTCTTATCATTCCTCTATTCAGGATATGAAATTTTGTATGTACTACTTGAGCCCAAAATATGTCACCCAACTTTGAATCTTTTAACATGGTTCTGGCCATTTCTTGAACTGTTGTGTTCTTTCTTTCCACAACTCCATTTTGCTGAGGTGCCCTTGTTGCTAAGAAATGTATTTTTATTCCATGTTCACCATAGAAATCCATGAATTCCTTTGATGTAAATTATCCTCCATTGTCTAATCTCAAGCACTTAATTTTTGAATATGTCTCAATTTCAACCATTTCTTTGTATATATTGAAGTGTATGAATGTCTAAGACTTATTCTTGAGAAAGAAAACTACAATCATTCTTGTGTATTCATCAACCAATAACATCAAGTATTGTTTTCCATTTAATTCCTTCATTCTTTTTGGTCCACATAAGTTAGTATGTACTATCTCCAATGGTTTTATTGTGGAGTAATATTTTCATTTGAACTTGGTATTATTTTGTTTTCCCTATAGACAATTCTGACATAGAGTATTTGTTGGCTTTGAAATCTTAGACATTTCTCTTGTTGCTTCCCTTCTGCTGATTTTCACAAGATTATCAAAGTTCATGTGACCCATTCTTCTGTGCCAGAGCCAACTTTCATTTTCCTTTCCTAAACATATTCATTTTTCAATTTCATTCAGGACATATATATTGTTTGGAGTCCTTATAGTTGTAGCCACCAAATTTCCTGATCCTTATTTCCTTGTTTCACATTTTTCTAAGTCAAACAAATTTTTTTGTCCTTCATCACACATTTGAATTTCACTTAGAATATTTTTCTTCATATCTTTGACCAGTAGAACATTTTCTTCCTTGGCATATTTGCTTCTGATCTTGACTGTGCCACTTCCTTTGATTCTAGTTGAGTTATCATTTCCAAACTAAACTGATCCATGTCATCCCTTCTTCAAGGTAAGAAACATGTTCTTGTCACCTTTCATATGATTTGAACAACCATTGTCAACATACCACCCACTTTTCTTGTGTTGATCTTGTAGAGCAAGAAAAAATTCTTCAGTGTTGAATTGATCTTGCTTTCTTATCCATATCCTTTATGGTTCTTGTTTGTGACTATTAATATTCTTCTTTGGTTCTCTTGGAGGAATGATCAATATACAATATTTGTCCATGTGTCCAAAATTGTTTCATTTGCAGCACTCTACTTCATTACTAAATGATCCAAAACTGTTGTAATTTAAGTTATGTGTTTCATGAGGCCTTCTTGAATAACTATTGTTTTAGTATCCTTCATAGTTTCTTCCGTTCTTGGCATAGTCTCTACAGTTTACAAATTTGTGCCTAAAATTGTTACATGAATAACATAAACCAAGAAAAATATTTTGGTACATGGAGGTGGAAGATCTTCTGAATGGTGTTTCTCTTCTAAATTCTTCTTCTTCTTGAGGTCTTTCTATTACTAGCCACTGTTGATTCTGAATTATGAATCTTCTAGGTGGTGCAGTTTCTCTTTCATATTATTCTTGGATCTTCTTTCCTTCTTCCTTCTTATGATAACTTCTAACAATCTCTGCATAACTTTTTTCTACTTCGTGTTCTATTGTATTGGATCTCGAACCTTTCTCAGTATGCATATGGTTTTACCTAGCCCAAACCTATCATAGTATGGCCTTTTTCTGTTGATGATTTCATCCAATATTTTGGTGTTATTTTTCTACATATATTTCTTTTGAAGATCTTTTCTTAGAGTGACTATTTATGCTTCCAAGCTTTCAATCATCTTCTCCTTTTATTCTAACTGACTTCTGAGAGATTCTTCAATCCTTATGTCTTCTTCTAACTGGATTTTTGTTTTTGTGATCATCCATTCGACTTCTTCTGAGTTGGAATTATGATATCCTTCTTTCATCTCTAGTTACGCCTTGAGTGACTTGTTTTTCTTTCTTTATTTCCTTAGTTCTTCTATGGCACCGATTAATTCTGCTCTGAGATCAACTTCACCTTTTTCTTCAGAATATTATTCATCATCTTATACTGCCATGAAGAGTACTCTTTTTGAATCACTGTCACTATCATCATCCTCATCTAATGAGGAACTGTCTTCCTTTGTGTATAAACTTTTCTTGAAGAATTTATTTTTGTTTTTTCTCATGTCTCCTTTTTTATTTTTATTTTTCTTCTTAGGATCTTCTTCTTCATTACTATATTTATTCTTAGCACAAGGACATTTTGAAGAAAAATGAGAAATACTGCCACAATTAAAACATTTTAATGGAAGCATACCTTTGTACTTGCTCGTTCCTCTTTTCATTTTTCTTACAAAGTTTTCCACTTCATCATCTTCCTCTAAATCATCGTTGCAACTACAATCCAGTTTTGACTCTTGCTTGTTCTTCTTCTTTATCTTCTTGTATACGTTCAATGCTTCTTCCTTCATGACTGGATTATCTTGGTCTATCCTCATTTCATAGGTTATGAGTATCCCATGTAGCTCATCCATGATCAAAGTATCTAGGTTTTATCTTTCTTGTAGGGATGAAATATTTGGATCAAATCTCAATGGTAGAGACCTTAGCACCTTTTGAAAAATGACTCATTCTTTCATCTCTTCTCCTAAACATTTAATAACATTTACTATTTCATTAACTCACAGAAAGTAGTATGTAATGTATTCATCTTCCATAGTCTTCAATTGTTCGAACTTAGATCTAAAGGTTTGAAGTTTAGCTCCCTTGACTTTGGAATTTCCTTTGTAAATATTATGAAGCATATCCCAAATATCCTTTGCAATATCACAATGCATAACCTTGAAAAATACTAAATCAACTAGACTGCTCAGAATGGTACCTTTAACCTTTGAATTGTTTTCACTGAGCTTTGTTACATCTTTGTCAGTTGGGGGAGTGGATGGTGTTGTGTATCCATATACTACTAACTGCCAAACATAAAATCCCCGTGCTTGTAAAAAAGGTTTTCATATTTTTGTTCCAGAAGGCATAGTTATGACCATCAAATATTGGTGCTCCAATATTAGTGTATTCCATGACCTCCTTCTAGTGGTTATATTGATTCTTGAAGGACCTACTCTGATACCAATTGTTGGAATATTGAGAGGGAGGAGCTGAATCAGTATGAGAAATTTTACCACTTTTAACAACACTATATATTCTTCAACTTTATCAGCAGTGTTCAACAATTTATCATTAGTATTCAATATATCATCATCTGTATAAATCAATAGTGCACAATAAACAACCACATGAACACAATACATTATAATTTGCGTGGAAACCCGATGGGAGAAAACCACAGAGGCTACAACTACAACTGGAAGGAGGCTACAATCCCCTATTTACAAGGTCCAACTTGAAGGAAACTACAACTCCCTAAATTCTCTGGCTCCAACCAAAGGAGGATACAACCCCCTTTCCTTTCCTTGTCTTGCCACCATGAAATATAAGTGTAGACCAAACTGACACTACCACTAGTATTTTCACTACCTATGATAATCAACCTGAAATAAACCTGTCATCCTATCTGTCACTATCTCCAACCTATCACTGAACTGTTACTGTCTCTATCACTATCTCATAAACATGTGTGCATGTACCATACCATGCATCAACTATGTACCAAGATCTTAAGCATGTACCATATCATGTACCATGAAGTATGCCTCATGTATATGTCAATATCACAAATATGTTCTTCTAGAAATGAACCATAACAACCATATACCAAGTACCAAGGATATGTCTCAAGAATGTGTCAATGTCACCAAGATATGAACCTCAACCATATACAACCATGTAACAAGAGGTCGTATAAAACATGCCTCAAGCACGTGTCATACCAACCATGATATAAGCCTCAACCAAACATATAAAAGACATACCTTTACTCATGAAGAATACTTGAAGCATATCATCATAGACCAACAGACCAACCTATACATATCATCTTCAACAAACAAGAGATGACATCTTCTTCAAATGATTTTCACAGATCCACGGCCTTTCCTCACTACAACTCGTAGATGTTCGCACCTTTCTTCACTGAAACTCGTGGATGTCCATGAATTTATTCACTATAACCCATGGATGACTTTAGAAAGTTACCTTTTCTTCAACTTACCTATGCTACCTCATAATTTACTTATTCATACTTCTCTACCTCATATATACCATGAAAATATTTACCGAAAAACAATTGAAAGATAGATAAACATTGAACTTATGTGTGTGTGTGTATTGACGAGAGACTTCTTGTGGTGTATTTATACTTTTTCAAAGTAACTTCATTCCTTATTTAGGGATTCTTAAATTTCTTGTTAAAACCAATTTACCTTTTCATTAATTGACTTGTAACCAACTAGGGTCTTAACCATTCTTTGGGGCTTCCATCTTCACAAAGCCATAACGCCTCAACTGCGAGGAACCACATGGTGTGCCACCTATCACCGTAAACAACATGACGAGGAATATCCATACATGAGTTTGTTTCCTAGACTTACACTATCCTTCATGACGTTTTTCCTTGATCAACTTTAGGTTCCATAACCATATCTTTGGGGATACCAGACTTCTTGAAGGGTTGACATCAATGACAACCAATATGTCAAGAATCTCACCCTTAAAATGAGTAGGTAAATAAAATGAAAATATTGTCGTTGTTGATTACTTGTCCAATATATTGAAAATTGATTTTACCCATCAATTAATTATGTCTCTATATGTTTTAAGTAGGAAAGCAACATCGATTCATTTGACAATGGTGGAAAACAACCCCATGACAATAGTGGTTCAAAAACCCATCATGGTATGCATGTATTTAAAATAAAATGTAAATATGATGATTATAAATATTTCCCTCAGATGGTGTACTTATAACRTTTCTTGTTTCAATGGAAAATAATGTAGATGAGGGTGCTCRGAGAGGAGAGGAACTGACGACAATCCAACCAATGGTGTTCACTACTCCTCTAGGTAAAAAAATTAGTAATGATATTCATACTAATGAAACACTAATATGAATAAYAACTAACCATGTCCTTTTAATGCTTGTTGTTATTGTAGTGGATKCCCCTATAGTACATCAACGTCCACATCCCRCTACTAGACGTAGTAGAATTCTTGAGATGACCCATCACCTTCTAGCAACAAAACAAGACCCAATAGTTGAAKACCGGGATCAAGACGAATGTGATGGTGATACACTAATGAGTTTTATCAAAAAGAAGAAACAAAAAAAGAAGTGATTGTACATATTTTTAGGACAAATTTTATTAATATAAATTATTAACTATACAAWTTTTTTTTTTGCTAGTTGTGCGAGCACCTTATATGTTCTCCATGCATGTACCTTATTTCTTTCATTTACCTTTAATTCTTGTTTTGATACTTTTATGCATGATTGGGTATGGGGAATTGAGAGTGATGTCGGGGGGGGGAAGGGGGAATGAGCTTCCACCTTCAYGTGGTTGGTCTTGTTTAGTAGAGAATAAATTATTCTCGAAACCAAGAGGAGCTCATTCATGAGGTATTCCCCTTTAGTATTTCTAGAGCATTGTACATGTTTAATTATTATTCAGTCATATAACATTTAATTCTCTTTGTCAAATACAAGCTCATATATGTTTAGTTATTATTCAGTCATTTAACCTATTATTGTCTTTGAAAAATGCAGGTTTGAAGGGAGGTCACCTCCATGATCCACAATGCATTTCTGACAAGGTACATATCATTTACTTCTCTTTCATCATTAGATAGTTAAATTGTTAGTTACATTAGTTAGTTAGATTGTGTAGTATTTATTTCATGCATTAGTTAGTTACATTAAACTCAATGATGATGCCTCTTCTAAATCTATACATAAACAAGTTTTTTTTAATTAATTTGTGTGCAAACCACATAGACATCAAATTTCCTTTGTATGATCTTGATGAATATTACATGTAATATGAGTGATAAGTAAGATATATTGAACTCTATACAACTTCCATGTTTACCAGTAGTAGAACCATTATTAAGATGATAGCACCCCTTTGATGGTTGTGTCGCGACACATACAATTATCAAGATTCATGAAGGTTTATGTTTTAAAGACAGGAGTAAGTTAATAAATAGATGAAGTCATTTTTTTTAATTTAATTTTATAGAATTTTTGTGAAAAATTATATATTTTTGTTTAATTGATGGGAATTTTGATTATTGAACTTTTTTATTAAGAGTTTTGGCTCATTTTGAGATAAACCACATCATTAGAATTTCGAGAAAATGAGTATATTGGAGGCATAATTTTGCCTCATCAAAAAAATAGACTCACCATAAAGGTTGAGTTTGTCCACTTATTAAGGAAATCCTCAAATAAAATCTATACAATAAAATATATGAAGTTATAGACCAACATTATAAAAATCATATTTTGTATTATATATCATCAACCGTGCACATGGTTTTCCACCTTAGATATCATCCACCATGCTCCATCCAGTTCATCAATCTTTTTCCGTACACCCTTCTTCACATTCAATGACAACATGACAAATGGATTAGGTGATGAGGTGGTAGACTAGGATAACTAATATGTGGCATTCCTCACATCCAATGATGATGTGACACATGGACCAAGTGATGAGGGGGAAACCATTTCTAAATAACAAGTGGCATTCTTCACATCCAATGAAAACATGACATGTGGAACAAGTGGTAACCAGAGCTAACTAATCAACCGATCTTCACCCCTTAATCCTTCTTCACATCTAATGACAACTTGACATAGGGACTAGATGATGAGGTGGCAAAAAGGATAGTTGAAATTTGGCATTCTTCACATCCAATGGTGGCATGACACATTGACCAAGTGATGAGGTGGTAAATTAAGGTAACTCACAAGTAGCATTGTTCACATCCAACGACAACATGATGCATGGATGAGGGGATAAGGTGGAAATAATAGCTAGCTAATAGCTGGAAATATTCACATCTAATAATAGTGTAACACATGGAACAAGTGGCAACTAGGGATAACTAATATGTGGCAATAGTGGGCAAGCTAACACTTAGCTCACATCTAATGACAACATGACATGTTGGCATATATATTCTATGAAGAGATTATTCAAGTGCATGTGGGATTAACATTTGTGCCTCAAGTATACAAAATTTTATGGTTGTTGAAGCATGTACTCTAGAAGCATATCTTAGGCTATACGTGTCCAAATCAAGAAAATGAATGGTCTTAGGTGATTATCTATCCTTATTGTTGTAATATGATTATGTTATAAACATCATTGAGGTTTTATATTCATAAACAATGATTTCATGAAGTGAACCGCCGAGTTCACTTCAAGTGGTATGAGAGTGGTTGTTTCCTTGACTTGTGGTCAATTACAATCTATTGGTGGCAATAAAAATATTGAGATAGTGGTCCAATTCATTCATAAGAGTATTTTTAAATATTTTTTAAATTCTAGGCTT
>ML795636.1:216398-237136 GCA_009831015.1 Picea engelmannii
TGGAGAAAAAGGAGAGCTGGAGCTACTACATTGGAGATATAGGATCCCTATTTTGAGTGACAGAGGTGCCCTAGCTCAAGAAATGCCACCAAAATCATTGATAAAGATTTATATGAAACATTGGTGGTAGAGATATTCGTGACAGAGGTGCCCTAGCTCTCATTTTTTTTCTTTGTAAATAACATTGCCTACAATAATATTCTTGTTGTGCACTCTAGCCTTAACACCATGGCCAGTTATAGACATGAAATCCTGTGCCTCAGGAAACCTGCTTTCCTATGAATTTCCTCCTCTCAAACTTTTGGCATACTCAACCACAACCATTGCCAAAGTATGATCACTATTTTCCTGGAGCATAACCGAATATTCAAGTTGGATAATGAGATATATAATCCTTTAACTATGAACATAACCAAAACTACAGAATGATTGTGAAGATAAATTTAGGTAAAGATCAATCAGTATTATGTTTGTAATAGTTGGCTATACAAGAATGCATCAATGTGCATCCAAACAACCCCTATACTACCACTACAAGACCAATAACAACAATGACGTCAATCAAATAGGCCACCCAAGAATTAACTCATCCCAACTTAAACAAATCAGGTAATAAAAAATAAAGTTGCAGGACCTACCTCTGTTGCAACAATAATTTCATAAAAGTAATGCAGGACCATGTTTTTCATAAGCTTAGTGTTAATAACAATAATTTTTCCAATAGTGAGTGTCCTTGTCTTATCAAATATAATGCAATCCACCTGTGGACAACAAAATATCCATTCATCAATGAACCTTTTCTTTTAAAATATGAACATAACCAGACTCAAAGAAGTACTTCTCTAACTCTAGAAACCTAGTTCATATTCAAACAACGAAAAGGTATTTTGCCAATATATCACTTAATTTATGTGCACTCTCAAGTGCCTTTCTCCCTTTGATGAGAAAACCTTGTGTGGAACCTACTCCAGTGCCCACCATGACTACAGTGGGTGTTGCAAGGCCCAAAGCACAGGGAAAATCTATAACCATGACAAATATGCCAAACTGAAGAGAAAGCTCAAACTCATCCATGGAAGAAGGGATCTAAGACTTGGGGTATGAACCAATCTTGCCTGCTACAAACCATGCTAGCCAGGTAGTAAAGGAGATCATAATAACCTACAAAACAGTGAACAAAGGTAACCATGCTTAGTTTCAAAAGAAGAATTCCACATGAGCTAGGTTCAACCAAACTACCAAAGGATCATTGTTTACTTAACTGTGGAAGAATACGAACTTTGAAATCTAAGGACAAATGAATCATCTGTGGAAGAAAGAACTAAAGAAAATAAGGCAATGTTTTTTTAATTTCCTGTGTGTACGAAAGCACTAAAGAAAATAATGCATGCAAGGTAAAAATGATGCTAAAGCAAGTGTGTTGAAGAAAGAAAGTGCATTTTGCATATGCACCAAAACTTATAGATAGTTGTAGCTCACATATTTTGATAGAATATACATGTGGGGGTTTGAAGCCCCATTCTTGTTTATCAGGGCTTCTCAGGTATCTTCCACCCCTTTCCTTCAACATGGGTGCATCATTTCATATGTACTTAGTTCAGTCATAGTTGGGATGTACTTCAAATTTAACACCCATATATATGTATATGAAACTGATTATGTCATATTAATATATTTCGGCCATGGTTTCTTGCACGATGTTGTATTCAAGACTTATTCATTGTCTCACTATTTATATCATGAGTTATCTCAACGTGTATGGGTATGCCTACCTTGTCCCATTGAGATCATGTAGCCCACCACCTTGTGACCCTTTTGTCGACAAGTAATTTTTTGTGGCCTCTTCGATGGTTGTGCCTCTATTTTTTTCCTGTGGAATTTTTATCTATGACATGGATATGGATATTTATTGTGTGCCTCTATATTTTTCCTAGCAGTAATGCACCTCTTGTTATTTTTTTCCTTAGTATGGATATTTATTTTTGTGGCTCTTGCTCCTTCCCATAGCTAGTTTTCATCGAAGTTGAAATTCTTGCATTTCAGTTTCCTCTTGCATGGTTTAAAGAGTCGAGTCAAATTGCCATCAGTTTCATGACCACTCCTTTGAGTAACAATAGCCTAAAATCAAGTGCTAATTAAAATTTATCTAGAAAATTTTCTAGGGCTCTTCAAACCCATCTTAGCTTAGGTGTAGAGCTTTGGAATAAGATTGTGAGAATAAATTTCCAAAGCTTCTAAACAAACATAAAGCGTTGAGTTAGGGAGTGAAATCCAGTTGCTATACCACTGACTTTGGGAAGCCCTTCTAACACGAGGGTCAATCACAAGGTCACATTGGGGCCCTCAGAGTAATCAACCCTACTTTGTTGGTCTTGGTGTCGATTGTCGACTGTCCCCCCTTTGCATTGGTATAGTAGGTGGTACCATAGAGGCTATAACATTTTAGACTTCCTACACAAGGTGACAACACAGGGAAGGTGGTGTTGTACCTGGGATCAACGTTGGCTAGATTCACTCAGATTCCTTAGAGGGTTTCCCACTGCTCCGTGAGGTAACTTGCACCAGGGCATTAGTTCATTAAGCAAGTTGTCAACGTAACTTTCCCACCCATCGAAACTCAGCCCCTTCGCGCATCGATTCTGCGATGTTGGATTCCATCACCAACTAGCACTTCTTTGTGAGAAGGTTTGTTTGCATGCTTGACTCCTAGATTAATTAGCGTGTGTTGTTTTTTATCCTTAGTTGGCCTCAGGATTGAGTTTGTGTCTAATGGCATCAGTTTCAGGTTAATTCCTCATTTGATCAATACAAAATATGGATACCATTAAAATAAACGGTAATAAAGAGGTAACAAATATCTCATACCTAACTTACGTCTTATAATTATCCAACATTGTTATTTACAATTAATGCATCAAACACCAAATGGAATGGTTTACACAAGGTCAATGGAGAATGTTATTGGAAAATTCAAAATATTATCATAAACCCACATCTCACATATTTGTACATGCACCATAGATTCACAATATTTCATGAAGAGGTCCGGGAGAAATGCCTCCATGAAAAATTGTCCACATCTGAATTGTCCATGTCCTTGATGGAAATATATAAAATTCCCTTGAAGATATTTTAATCCTTGTCCTTCTTAAAAAGTATGATCCCATTCTCGAAGTGGTCAAAGACTACTTTTATCCCCCCTCTATCTGGTAAATGCTACTTATTATACTAGCCTCAAAACTAACGGTTAGGTAAACTAGAATCCAATCATGAACTGAGAGTGAACCAAGAGTGAGGGGTGTGAACTAGGAGTGAGGGGTGCTCTAGATAAAATCCTATTCCATGAATCCAACAAAGACGACGGTTCCTCAATCTGAGTCTCAGTTTTCATTTTATGCCCAGTTGCAAGTCGCATCCCAAACCATTTCGGGGACTCTTGGTAATTCCTCCACGGGGCATAAAAGCCTAACAGAGCAACATTTTTGAGTTCCATGATATTATGCATGCTTTTTTATCCATGGAATAGGTGACCATAGTTTCCATCCTCTCCCGAGGTATGGTTTCATAAATTGGACCCCTAAATCCAAATGTTTCATTGCTTCTTATTGAGCAAAGCACTAGTTATTGAAATCGATGAAAAAAACAACTTCCGAGGGGTTGGAATCGAGAGTGAGGGGTGCTCTAGATAAAACCCTATGCCAAGAATCCAACAGAGACGACGGTTCCTCAATCCAAGTCTCGGTTTTCATTTTATGCCCAGCTACAAGTCGCATCCCAAACCATTTCAGGGACTCTTGGCCAATTCCCGCTCAGGGCATAAAAGACTAAAGGAGAAACATTTTTGAGTTCCGTGAGATGTTGCAAGCTTGTTTAGGCATGGAATAGGTGACAAAATTATCCATACGCTCTTGAGGCATGGTTTCATAAATTGTACCCCTTAATCCAAATGTTGCATTGCTTCAAATTGATAAAAACACTAGTTCTTGAAATCAATGAGTAAAGAAAATTCTAAGGCATGGCACCTGGGAGTGGGGGGTGGTCTAGCTGAAATCCTATTCCAATAATCCATTGAAGTCTATGGTTCCTCAATCTGAGTCTTGGTTTTCATTTTATGCCCAGTTGCAAGTTGCATCCCAAATCATTTTGGGGACTCTTGGCAATTCCTCCTCGGGGCATAAAAGGCTAATGGAGCAGTATTTTTGAGTTCTGTGAGATGATACAAGCTTGTTTAGGCATGGAATAGGTGACCAAATTATCCATCCTTTCCCGAGGCACGGTTTGTAAATTTTCCCCTTAATCCAAATGCTTCATTGCTTCAAACTGAGAAAAACACTAGTTCTCGAAATGAATGAGTAAAACAACTTCCAAGGCATGGCACCCAAGAGTGAGGGGTGTTCTAGTAGAAATATTATCCCAGTAATCCATCGAAGTTAATGGTTCCTCTATCCGAGTCTTGGTTTTCCTTTTATGCCTAGTTGCAAGTCGCATCCCAAACCATTTCAGGGACTCTTGGCAATTCCTCCTCGGGGCATAAAAGGATAACGAAGGAGGAAATTCCATTCCTCCTGCATTCTTGTTTAGCCATGGACTAGGTGACCATAGTGTCCATCCGCTCTCGAGGCATGGTTTCATAAATTGGGCCCCTAAATCCAAATGTTGCATTTCTTCTTATTGAGCAAAGCACTAGTTATCAAAATCAATGAAAAAACCAACTTCTAAAGGATTGGAACCAGGAGTGAGGGGTTCTCTAGGTAAAATCCTATACCAGGAATCCAACAGAGATGATGATTCCTCAATTTGAGTCTCGTTTTTCATTTTATGCTCAGTTGCAAGTCGCATGCCAAACCATTTCGGGGACTCTTAGCCAATTCCTGCTCAGGGCATAAAAAAGACTAACGAAGCAACATTTTTGAGTTCTATGAAATGATGCAAGCTTGTTTAGGCATGGACTAGGTGACCAAATTATCCATCCTCTCCCAAGGCATGGTTTTATAAATTGGCCCCTTAATCCAAATGTTGCATTGCTTCAAACTGAGAAAAACACTAGTTTTCAAAATCAATGAGTAAAGCAACTTCCGAGGCATGCCACCTAGGAGTGAGGGGTGGTATAGATGAAATCCTATCCTAGTAATCCATCGAAGTCAATGGTTCCTCAATCCAAGTCTCGATTTTCGTTTTATGTCCAATTGCAAGTCACAACCAAAACCATTTCGGAGACACTTGGCAATTCCTCCTCGGGGCATAAAAGGATAACGAAGCAACATTTTTGAGTTCCATGAGATGTTGCATGCTTGTTTAGCCATGGACTAGGTGACCACAGTTTCCATCTTCTCCCGAGGCATGGTTTCATAAATTGGACCCCTAAATTGAAATGTTGTATTGCTTATTATTGATCAAAGCACTAGTTATAGAAATCGATGAAAAAAACAACTTCCAAGGGTTTGGAACCGAGAGTGAGGGGTGCTCTAGCTAAAATCCTATGCCAAGAATTCAACATACATTACAATTCCTCAATATGATTCTCAGTATTCCTTTTATGCCCAGTTGCAAGTTGCATCCCAAAGCATTTCGAGGACTCTTGGCCAATTCCTGCTCAGGGCATAAAAGACTAACGGAGCAATATTTTTGAGTTCCGTGAGATGCTGTAAGATTGTTTAGACATGGAATAGGTGACCAAATTATAGATCCTCTCTCGAGGCATGGTTTCGTAAATTGGCCCCTTAATCCAAATGTTGCATTTCTTCAAACTGAGAAAAACACTAGTTCTTGAAATCAATGATTAAAGCAACTTTCGAGGGGTTGGAACCAGGAGTGAGGTGTTCTCTAGGTAAAATCCAATGCCAAGAATCTAACAGAGATGATGGTTCCTCAATCTGAGTCTCGGTTTTTTTTTTATTCCCAATTGCAAGTCGCATGCCAAACCATTTCTGAGACTCTTGGCCAATTCATGCTCAGGGCATAAAAGACTAACGGAGCAACATTTTTGACTTCTGTGAGATGATGCAAGATTGTTTAGGCATGGAATAGGTGACCAAATTATCCATCCACTCTTGAGGCATGGTTTCATAAATTATCCCCTTAATACAAATGTTGCATTGCATCAAACTGAGCAAAACACTAGTTCTTGAAATCAATGAGTAAATCAACTTCTGAGGCATGGCACTCGGGAGTGAGGGGTGGTCTAGCTAAAATACTATCCCAATAATCCATCGAAGTTGACGGTTCCTCAATCCGAGTCTCGTTTTTCTCTTTATGCCCAGTTGCAAGTCGCATCCCAAACCATTTCGGGGACTCTTGGCAATTCCTCCTCGGGGCATAAAAGCCTAACATAGCAACATTTTTTAGTTCCATGCGATGTTTCATGCTTTTTTATCTATGTAATAGGTGACCATAGTGTCCATCCGCTCCTGACGCATGATTTCGTAAATTGGACTCCTAAATCCAAATGTTGCATTGCTTCTTACTGAGCAAAGCACTAGTTATTGAAATCGATGAAAAAAACAACTTTCGAGGGGTTGGAACCAGAAGTGAGGGGTGCTCTAGATAAAATCCTATGCCAAGAATCTAACATAGACGACGGTTCCTCAATCTGAGTCTCGATATTCATTTTATGCCCAGTTGCAAGTCGCATCCCAAATCATTTCGGGGACTCTTGGCCAATTCATGCTCATGGCATAAAAGACTAACGAAACAACATTTTTGAGTTCCATGAGATGATGTAAGCTTGTTTAGGAATGGAATAGGTGACCAAATTATCGATCCTCTCCCAAGGCATGGTTTCGTAAATTGGCCCCTTAATCCAAATGATGCATTGCTTCAAATTGAGAAAAACACTAGTTCTCAAAATCAATGATTAAAGCAACTTTCGAGCGGTTGGAACTGAGAGTGAGGGGTGATCTAGCTAAAATCCTATGCTAGGAATCCAATAGAGACAACGGTTCCTCAATTCGAGTCTCGGTTTTTGTTTTATGCTCAGTTACAAGTCCCATGCCAAACCATTTCAGGGACACTTGGCCAATTCCCGCTCAGGGCATAAAAGACTAACGGAGGAACATTTTTGAGTTTCATGTGATGTTGCAATATTTTTTAGGCATGGACTAGGTGACCAAATTATCCATCTTCTCCCAAGGCATGGTTTCATAAATTGGTCCCTTAATCCAAATGCAACATTGCTTCAAACTGAGCAAAACACTAGTTCTCGAAATCAATGAGTAAATCAACTTCTGAGGCATGGAACCTAGGAGTGAGGGGTGGTATAGATGAAATCATATTATAGTAATCCATTGAAGTCGATGGTTCCTCAATCTGAGTCTCGGTTTTCGTTTTATGTCAAGTTGCAAGTTGCATCCCAAACCATTTCGGGGACTCTTGGTAATTCCTCCTCGGGGCATAAAAGGATAACGGAACAACATTTTAGAGTTCCATGAGATGATGCATGCTTGTTTATCCATGGACTAGGTGACCACAGTTTCCATCCTCTCCCAAGGCATGGTTTCATAAATTGGATCCCTAAATCTAAATGTTACATTGCTTCTTATTGAGCAAAGCACTAGTTATCGAAATCAATGAAAAAAAAAACTTCTGAGGGGTTGGAAGTGGGAGTGAGGGGTGATCTAGCTAAAATCCTATGTCATAAATCCAACAGAGACAATGGTTCCTCAATACGAGTCTCAGTATTCATTTTATGCCCCATTGCAAGTCGCATCCCAAACCATTTCATGGACTCTTGGCCAATTCCTCCTCAGGTCATAAAATACTAACGAAGCAACATTTTTGAGTTCTATGAGATGTTGTAAGCTTGTTTACGCATGGACTAGGTGACCAAATTATCGATCCACTTCTGAGGCATGGTTTCATAAATTGGACCCCTAAATCCAAATGTTTCATTACTTCTTACTGAGCAAAGTACTAGTTATCGAAATTGATGTAGAAAACAACTTCCGAGGGGTTGGAACTGGGAGTGAGGGGTGCTCTAGCTAAAATCCTATGCTAGGAATCCAATAGAGATGATGGTTCCTCAATCCGAGTCTCGTTTTTTTGTTTTATTCCCAGTTGCAAGTCGCATGCCAAACCAATTCAGGGACTCTTGTCCAAATCCCGCTCAGGGCATAAAAGACTAACAGAGCAACATTTTTGAGTTAAGTGAGATGTTGCAAACTTGTTAAGGCATGGACTAGGTGACCAAATTATCCATCTGCTCTTGAGGCATGGTTTCGTAAATTGGACCCTTAATCCAAATGTTGCATTGCTTCAAATTGAACAAAACACTAGTTCTCAAAATCAATGATTAAAGCAACTTCTGAGGCATGGCACCCATGAGTGAGGGGTGCTATAGATAAAATACTATGCCAAGAATCCAACAAAGATGACGGTTCCTCAATCTGTGTTTCAATTTTATTTTTTATGCCCAGTTGTAAGTCACATCCCAAACCATTTCGGGGACTCTTAGCAATTCCTCCTCAGGGCATAAAAGCCTAACGAAGCAACATTTTTGAGTTCCATGAGATGTTGCATGATTTCTTAGCCATGGACTAGGTGACCACATTGTCCATCCTCTCTCGAGGCATGGTTTCGTAAATTGGACCCCTAAATCCAAATGTTGCATTGCTTCTTACTAAGCAAAGCACTAGTTATTAAAATCGATGAAAAAAACAAGTTCTGAGGGGTTGGAATCGAGAGTGAGGGGTGCTCTAGATAAAATCCTATGCCAGGAATCCAACAGAGATGATAGTTCCTCAATCTGAGTCTCAGTTTTCATTTTACGCCCAGTTGCAAGTCCACTGCACCAATTTCAAAGATTACACCAATTTCAACTACACATTGAGTTTAATAACCACTACTTCCTACATAAAAATGTGGGTTGCACTATTGTTAAACATCTCCATAACTAACTTATTTTTTAACTTGGATTGAACAAAACTAATATTTGTATAGTTCTACTCTTGGCTTGAACAAAACTAATATTTGAATAGTTCTACTCTTGTCTTGAACAAAACTAATATTTGTATAGTTCTACTCTTGGCTTGCCTTAGACATATTTCCAACTAAAGCACCCAAGATTTTAAACACACCAACTGATGGTTGGATTTCTTACTCCATAGCATTGACCCTCATCTTGAATGGACATTTCTTATAATAATTCTAATTTKCACAAATCCAACAAACAAAAACCTYACTACTATTTTTTTCTTAGATCCATATGATAAACTTATCATGTMCTTAGTGTTATCACATTAATATGTCCTTAATATGTCCAAAATCAAGAGGGATATCACATTAAATTAGGTGGTTGACCACTAATATTGGTAATTTCACCCTAGTCTAATTGTCCATCCAAAACTAAAGATATAAAATTTTTATTTAGAACTTTGAATATAGAAAAAAAAGTTCATAAATTGGAACTATGATGATGATGGACTAATGACTAACAACACATGCACATGCAACTGAAGGTACAACCAAATAAGTACCTGTCAGATATTTCTTCGTCGATTAATGAAAGATTAGGACAAATAGAGGGAAATGCGACTGCATCTAGTAGATATGATAAGAAAACAAGGACTAGAGGTGAAAAAGTCAGAATAAAATTTTGTAGACGCATGAAATTTTTTCTTGCCGAAGGAGGATCATGCTCTTATGATGGTGAGATCATAGGAGACATATAGGTGCCACTCAAGTATAAGCATCTGGTGACACAATGGGTACCTAAGGAACTACCTCCTATAGATGTTGACTTCGTTGTCAACAATAGGACATATCACATTGCACCATCTTCTCTGCATGGCTTGGGGCTATTTTCCATGGATGGAATAATTGTAAAATACAATACAGTAACTAAATTGATGGACTATGTTGGGCCGTGTTAAAATTATAACCATTGGATGTGGCTGGTCCGGTACATGTGAAGTATGCAGAGATATGCACTCGCCGCAAATTATATACAACTAATAAACAAGGATAAAAATAAGGGAGCAACTATCTATATTGATGGAAGGCCTAAAGCTTCCGACAATACTGCAAGGTTTATAAACAACACATGACCTGGGACAACAAACAAACAACCGAATTGCATATATAAGGCACATGAAGAGAATCAAGTAGTCCTGTGCGCAATAAAAAGGATATCTATCGGGGAAGAGTTATTAGTGGATTACCATTTGAATCGAATAGAAACATTGACTAATAGTGTGCAAGTTCTTATGCAACACCTCTTTAAGAAACCTCTACTTATTATCTTTAACATTGTTGTAAATATTATCTTTAACATTGTTTTTTTGTTATCGTTAACAATGTTTTAAATATTTGGGGGTTCTAATTATATTATAATGTGGCAAGATGATCGTGGAAAAGGGCCAGCTGCAGAACATGTAAATGATTATCAATTTCCACTTTCATTTTATTATTTGCTTATATAATTTTATTGAAAGAACATTGTTTTTGTTGAAATTATATGTATTCTGTAGGCCATGTTGATCATGAATCCGCCGATGAGGAGGGTTTTTATTCATCCCCTGATCCGATGGTCTTAATAATAAAAAAAAGATCATTAAAGTGAACAAGGAACTTGCTAGCTTCTTAGATCGTCTAGATCAAACTCTCGATGTCCTAGCAAAGATCAATCTCCTTATGTCACAACTTAACACATATAAGGTAATAACCATAATTTGAAGTGTTTTTTTAATGTACTCATGTGTTCAATTATGAAACTTTGTTCTTTAACTTTTACATTATCTCATGAAAAAACATTTTCTTTTTTATAAAGAGGATTTTGGAGCCTGTTCAGCCCGGTGTTGGTAGTAGTGGCGCTATAGAGACACTACAAAGTCCTGATGCGAGTGGTCATAAAACTGCTAGAGTACTATTTACTTCTCCATATTCCACACCTAATTTAGATATGAGCCATGAAACACACCGCTATACATCCACAACTCGATCATAGTCTAGAGATGGTGGCAGAGATGAGGCTCATAGTGATGTGGTTGACAGGGTTGCATTTCCTAGATCTAGATGTGTGACAAGCATGGGGACCCTTCCGTGCACATTTTTGGTCAATGATAATGGACTTCCATTAAAACAATCAAGACTCTGAGGTAGTTTTAATTCATGTTTTAATCATTTAATGTTGTCCTTCTCATACACAAATCATCTATATTTTTAATTTTAAATTAATGATCATATCTTTTTGTGTGTAGGAAAAACCCATTTTTATAGGCACCTAGAGAGCAAGGCCTTGTTGATTTTTGGGGAAACCTTACACATGAGGTGGAATTTCTAGAATTCCAACCTCAAAAAGGAACTTATGGATTATCTTGAAGGCCTCTTTGGAGTAGACACGTTCAATAAAAAAGCGGTCACCTCTGCAGTGAGCGAATATCTAAAATATACACAGGATGTTTATAGATGAAGCTTGGTAGGAAATCCTAGGTATGAGCATCCTCCCTTGATTCCAAACGAGGAGTGGAAGGCGATCATTGATGATGCAAAAGAGAATATTTTGAAAAAATCAGGAGAACAAATAATTGGTACACCAAGGTAAATTACAATATTTTGATTTCAATACCCACTTTATTTTTCTTTATATCTAAAAAAAAGTGTGTTTGTATATAACATACTTGAAAATTTTGATGATAGGTTGCCTGACAGTTCGAAGGAAACCAAAGCAAGGATTGCCAAACATGGCCAACACAAGCTAGGCCAGGGTGGCTACTCGAGGTTACAGTCATGAATTGTAAGTACCCAAACATCTTAAGAATATTATTTGTATCGCCTTACAACTTTCAGGTAATTGCAACCAAAAACATTAAAAAATCATACCCTTATGAAATGTAGGGCGAAAACTTCAGAACTAAAACCACAAAGGAAGACCTCCAACTTGGTTACAAGTACAGTTATAAAGTCGTGGTTGATCCTAGGAAAAGCATGGGGAAGACCCCAAGATCCAATTTGTGGGATAAGGTAAATAAAATCAGTCCACATTAACCTTTCATTACTTATAAAATACATAAATGTTTGATATCGTCCATAATTTAATGTCTTACTTTGTTTTAATCAGGGGAGAAACACTATCAACAAAACCATTAATACTAGACAACAGAGCATTGATAGTGCAATGCAACTAGAAGATCATGGTGCTCCTTAGCATCCCCATCATCATCTTCTCCAACTAATGCCATGCCTCCACTTGGAAATTCTAGGAATTTCCATAGAGAAAGAGGAGAATCGAGTAGCAAAAAAAACCACCATGAATATAGTGAAAAACTTGTAACTAAACCTTCAATGGAAATATTAGGAAAGGAACCCACTATCACAACAATTATTATGGTTTTTGAATCCCCATGATATGCATTAGATGTGTTTAATATGACCTCCCATATCCATAACACAATGTTAAAAGTCATCTCCAAGAAAAATATCAAATTATGATGTTTTTCTTCATAAGCATGGTAGTAAATGTCATATAGAGGATCCTCATATAACTCTCCGTTGACAATGATTTGACAAAGCCTCCCCTTCTTAGGGTTCTATCCAATTCTATTATTTCAATCCTTAAAGATTATGCTCATCACCCCCATCAATATCTCTTTTGTGTTGCAAAAAAATATAGTAGTCAAGATCTTGATCCTCCTAGACTAGAGAAAATTTATCCATAAAAATCAAATGGATGTGCTCCATAATTGGAGTTACCATGTGAGACCTTGAAATTCCTTGCATACCATTTCTTTCTCTCACCCTCAATACAAGTAATTGTAAACTAATGATTCAAAGAAATACAACTTCCCAACACCATGCTATACCAGATCTATTTAATCCAGGGAATCAAAAAATTTTGACCCTGGTAACAATGCTAATCGTCAACTCCAAAAATTTCACTTTGAAATACTAATTCCCACATAACAATCAAGGCAAGCTCGATTATACTCAAGAGTTCTCACTACCACCAAATTTGCTCAAACCACATACTACTAATATGCCAAAGGGATCATCTACTAATATTCCAAAGGGATCCACAAGGGTACCATTGTTTCCTCCTGCATCCCACACTAAAACCACATACTACTAATATGCCAAAGGTATCTTAGCAAGTGGATCCATTTCCCTCACTAGTTCCTCCATCATTTCTACATATTGCATATGATACATAGCATGTTAGTATCTCATATTCAATAACTTTTGTATAGGACACTGGTTGTTCTTTTAATTAAAGTCCAATCCAACTTATATTCCATTAATTTAACATAAATGAGATGTCACACAATGAAATAATGTTTACTCTAGAACCAACCCAAATGGGAAAAACAAATTTCAATGGTTACTCAATTCTCATTTTGAGAATCTTTGGTTACAATGTAACTCACGGATCTTTGTGCATACTTTCCTCTTTGGAAAAAATACCCTTTGAGAGTAGTGTCAAAAGGATGAATAAGATATCATGGGGGTAATGGGAATGCCAAGAGACCAACCTTTTAGTTCCCATTGATCTCTCTCTTTTTTGCTCCTATTTTCATTTTTCTATTTTATTTTGTTTTACTTTTTTTTCTTTGTCTCATTTAATTTATTAAATCTTGCATTGTCCTTTATTATATAAGCTTCATTAATTTTTAAATTACACTTGTAGGTATTTATTCTTGCAATCATTGCCGTGTTCAAATCCATTTCAAATCAGGCCTCCCCATTGAGAGTGTTTTTGTTCTCCAAAATATTAGAGGACCAATCTAGAACAATGTGTCATCTTTCTGTTTCTCTTTATCATGGATCTAACTATGAATGTTGTATTTTTCTACTGGCTCGAGTTCTTGGCACTTGCTATGGATTTATCTCTAGTTCCTAGCTATGCTATCATGTAGCAATTCCATAAGAGGATGTGTGAATGACCTCCTTCTACTAGGACCAATTGGTTCCTAGCATGAAAACAATTTTCTTATGCTGCACATGCTTACCAACACTCTATCAATGCAACTTCACTTGGATGACCACTTTAGTGTGCAATCATAGCACCTTGTATAATTGGCTCAAAAATCAAATTTTATTTTTTTAGCTCAAAAATCAAATTTTAATTTATTTTTTTAAATAAATTGTTGTCGTCTCAATTGGGACGACCCCATAAAAATCTTGCGATGAACTTGCTATACAAATAACGAAAATTGTATAGCAATTTTGTCACAATATACCCTATTTTCGTCTCAATTGTGACAACCCCATAAACATTTTGCGACAAACTTGCTATACAAATCATGAAAATTGTATAACCATTTCGTCGCAATATACCATGTTTTTGCCACTCTTGCAACGACCTCTTTGAAAGCTGAATTATCACAAACTTTGTTAAATTTGTAGATCTTGTGACAATAGTCCTATTCTTGGGTGTGCGACGATATCCCTTTATTGTCTCTCTTACGATGATAGCTTTACATTGTCTCATTTGCGACGATTTTCATGGCTAGTCACGCTTGTGACGATTCTCCTACTTTCTCATGCTTTCGACGATTTCCCTACTTAGTCGTTCTGGCGACGATATTTCTTCTTTGTCGCAATTGTGACAACTCCCTATTATCGTTTCTCTTACGACGTTAAGTCAGGTTCGTCGCATGTGCGACGTCACGCGAAGCGACGTTTGGGAGACCCAATATTCGTCGCAATATCTATGACATAACATCGCAAGAGCATCAAAATAGCTGTCCCAAAAAGGCCCAAATTTTCTAGTGCATAGACAAGCATATTCTTTAGATACCCCTTAATAGAAATGTTCTTCTTAAAATTATATCCTTCAAAAAGCAGAAAGTCTTCTAGTGTTTCTTCTGGAGTCTTTGATACTTGTTCTATAGTCTGTAGTACATTTTTTCCAATTCCTTGTTGTGGTGTTTCAAGCTCTGGACTTGACGTGTCAGTTCTTGCACTTGTTGGTTGTCATCGACTCTCTCTGTTTTGAACTCAACCTGCATTTTCTTCTCATCTTGATCTTTGATAGACTTGTTGTGGTTAGCCAATGTTATTCTCCTTGTTCTTATATTATATCTATGTATTACCCTGGGTTCCTTTCCTTGTGTTCCTTTAATGGACCCTTGTACTCCCAAAGTATCTGTTTTAATATCTGGTTTAATGTCTTGTGAAATATGATAAGGATCCCCTTCATGTGGTGAGGTTACAATAGAGTCTTTCTCAAGATCAAGTCCATAATCATGTATTCCCTTTTGACTAGAGTCTGCAGGATACTCTTTTTTCATAGTTGCAAATCGTGTTTCTACAGTCTCACCCTCATTAGACTTTGATTTCTCCTTTTTCACTGTCATTCCCTTCAAAAAATTTACTTCCATTTCTTCCATGCTGGAAAATTCAAGGCTGTCATAATCTTCAATCATAATTGGTTGGGGTATTTTAATTATGGCTTAAAAAGATCCTTGGAGTTCAATCTCAATTGATTTGTACTTCTAGTTTTCCTATTTGGCTTGCTTGGTGTTCCAATATTTTTTTCACCCTTTCTCTTTCTATATTGTCTAGATGCAAGGGATGTTTTATGTAAGGTTTCTATGGGAACAACGTTTCCCTCAACCACTTCATTGTTGTACGATCTAGATCCAAGTTGCCCCCTCATTCTAGTCACAGTATTTTTAGGTTTCTTCTTGATGGGGGTTCTTTGCTCCTCCTCTAAATGGATGGATAACAGAGACCTATGTGGTGTTTCCAGTGAAGGTGGATGCACGTGGGAATATTTTCCATTTTTTCTTTCCTTCCCCTTACCCGTAGAATACCTTAGTTTCATGTGAGGGGTCTCCTTTGTAAAGGGGGTTTCTGGATTGTTTTCTTTCGAGGGCATGTTCCTTGTTTTGCAACCTTTCTCCTTATTTGTTATGGGTTGGAAAAGCTTCATCGAGATCCCAGGATCTGGAGATAACCCGACCTTTTTCATATATTTACTTGTATCACCTTCATTTTGTGGATCGGGCACTTGTTCCTACTCTTTCAATCCCATATATTTCAAGAAATAACTCCAAGGCATTTCAAGTTCCTCTAAAGTGAAAGACAACAGCAATTCAATTAATCCTTGATGGTATAGGATCCTATGAGAAGATTTGGGGTGGATCTGAACCCTCCTGGCCATTTTGGTTAGGATTTTAAGCAGGTAATAGGGTGATTTTATCACTTTATCTCCACTTAGATGCATAAGGAAATGAAGGTGATAACAATGTACTATGTTGAATCGAGCCTCACATGTTATATACCTTTGCACTTCTTCTAGGGCTCCCTTCCAATCTTCCTTTATCAATTATACAGGGATTCCTTGGCTCCAGTCAAGGTCTTGGTGCTCAGGAACCAAGAATTCGTTGTAGAGGTCAGGAGGCAACTTTCCTTTCTTAAACCACCTTTCCCCATAGAAAGAGAGAGCGCAAGCTACTCCAATAAAGTGTTTTGTAATATGAATCCAGGTTGTTGGGGTCCTATAATCATAGGTAACTCAATTCTTCGGCTGTTGATTTGGCATTGCTCCTGTGATGAAGACATATGGCTTGGTTGATTTCATTTTCCCCTCCATCCTTTTCGCTCGATCCTTCATCACCCTACTACATCCTTCATCCACCTTATACGCCCTCACTCCCTTGCCCATTTGTCTCGTTGACTACATGTCGCCTGCCACTCATCCCTGCATAAACAAACTTAGGATAATAAAATATTGGTTAGTTTAATAAGGTAATTGATAATAAATAAAGGATTAGATTAATTAATAATGTTAGTAGTTAGTAAATAGGTCGATAAAGTTAGTGTAATTAGACTAATAAGCTAGGTTAGTCTTGTTAGTAATTAATTAATTAATTAAATTAGTAATTAGGTTAGTAGTTAGATTAGACTTGTTAATAATAAATTAATTATTAATTAATTAATTAATAATTAAGCTAGTTATTAATACTTAGGTTAGTGCTTTTAATCACACATTAAAAAAAATTAGAAATAAAACAATATAAAAATATATAAAATATAATAAAAAACATATATTATAAAACATATAAACTACAAATACAAAATATAATTAAAATAAAATAACAATTAATAAACAAAACAAAACATAAACAAATTAATAATTAAAAAACAAAAGTAAAAATAAAAAAACTTATCCTAAGTTTTTACCCACTACATATTCCCCGTGCATATCGGACCCCACCTCCCTCACGTCACGTTAGCTCAAGGGGGGTCCGATATAAGTGGTATTTGGAGGGACACTTGTCACCTCCAGGTGAAATCAGAACCGCCCCTCCCAATACCACTTACCACCTCAAGGGGGTCCGAAAACCACCTTCCACCATGCAAAACCGCTCACCCCAAAAACTCAAAACCACCATTTTTTCAGTTTTTACCAGTCTTCTTCTGAAGTTGAAAATGGGCAAACTAAAATGAATTTTGAAAAAGTAAGAGATTTTTTTCTCTGTAACGAGATGAGGAACAAAAAAATATCTCATGTTTTTCACAGGTGCCACCATTTGGGAGAATCGAAGCTATCTTTCAGCCTCATTTTTCAAATTTCCGATTTTTCCTGTTGCAGTCTTAATTTTGTGGGAGCTCTTTTGGCGAGATGGAGATGAATTTGGAGAAACCAAAGGAGGTTTTTTTCCAGAACATGCTCATATACAATAAAATCCTCCATATTGTGCACAGGTGTCACCATTGAGGAGAAACAGATGTTTGAGTGGACCCCTTTTTTGCAGAAATTTGGCCCGGTTTTATGGAGGACAGTTCAGGATTTTCAACGATTTTACTTCTATTTTTGGCCGAGGTGGTTGAATTTGATCTCCTAAGCCTTGGGAGAGTCCATTTTATATATTTTAATAAATAAAATGTGCAGAGGTTGATCGTTGAGCTCTGGATTCATGCCCCACAGGGGATACATTGTAATTTTCTAGATGACTTCCAGAAATAAAAATTGTATCTGTAGGATTCTTGTGTTAGACTCCCTAGTAATGTTTTTCCTCTGGGTAACTGTTTTCTTAATATGTTAATCCATTCATGTTTTTTCCTTATCTAATCATTAAAAGAAATATTAAGAACACAATTTGTTTTTTCACTCTGTTTCTGGTCTTTTAATGATCTCCATGTTTTCATCTGAAGTTGAGCATAGGAATTCTTAGTTGCTCCTATGCTTGATGGAATTTCCCTTCTATTCCTCTCTTTCACTTTCATTTGATTCAATTTTATCCAACAGTCTTTCTATCCAGCCTTGTGGAGACAATCTAATACATTTGAGATAGATCCATTTTCAGAAAAGGTAGATCCCATGGCTTAATGAAAATTTGAGTTTTCAATCTCCCAAGCATACCAAATACATAAACAAACCCATGCTCTGCATAACTAGCCTAATATCATACTCCAAACAAATCTAAATTTGACAGAGAGATCCCTCTCTGACTCTTGGAGGGATATATCCCTAACTCAAAGAGGTTTTTATGTTGCCTCTGTGTCTGCCTTCACAACCTTGGGAAAATTACAGGGTTCTAATAGAATGGCGACCATACTGGGGACTTTCTCCAGTAGTTCACTTCAAGTTCCAGATCTGATCACTAATGGTGGACATTGACCAGACACAACAAGGATGAAATATTTCATCTGGCTACTCCAATCATCTCTAGACAGTGACAACTCAAAGAATCCACTGGAGGAAGAACTTGAAGCATGACCAAGCAGCCTAGAAAGACCAGGTACTCAAGCTCAAATTGTATTCATGATATTATTGGTTTCATCTGCAATTACTTTCTCTCTTATCATGATCCTAGCCCAAAGTATATTGTTGAAATTCAAGATGATCATTTTCAACCTGAAGATCCTCAAGGGATTGAGCCCATTCCCATATCTCTGGTACACACTCCTACACCTATAGAAAGCCTTGACAGTCATAAGCCTCGTGCTTTATTCCTCACAGTTGTCAAGATCTCTAACACATATGTAAAAATCCTAGAGTTACAGGTTGAAATTCCAGATAGTTATAAGCCCCTTTATTTACCTCCTATACCTGTGAAAGTCCCATACATATACAAACCTATGGTTTTACCTTCCATTCTCCATGACTTCCCTACCAATTATAGAAAAAACCTTCCCAGGTTTGATGGGGAAAATGTGACTATCACTGTAGAAAAAAAACATTCAAAATCTTGAGGATTTTCTTGATCTGTTTGAGGTGGAAGAAGACGATATCTATATCAGTATGTTTTCCCTACCATTGCTAGGTAAAGTTAAAGATTGGTTTAAGAACCTTCCAGATGAAAGCATCATAATTTTTTGTCAATTTGTGCAAGTTTTCCTAGATCGATGGGTGATCATGAGAAATGTCTTTCTCATCCTAGAATAGTATGACCATTTGAAAAGACAACCAGGGGAGACTGTACATTAGTTTTCAACAAGGTTCAATAAGGTGTACCATGCAATGTCGGTTGATATAAGGCCATCCCCAAGATTATCTCACTTGCATTATCCTGATGCTTTCGTTCCTGAGATGACATTCCAATTAAGATAAAGAAACAATGCAAGCCTTAAAGAAATGCAAAAGATTGAAGTTGATGTGGAAACTAACTTGATGAACAAAAGGTCCAATCTAAGGGCAGAAGAGAAAAATAGAACAGAAAAGGAACAGATAACATCTTCAGAAGTTAAACTAGATGTCCTCGCAAACACTGTCAATATGATGATGTAGAAGATTAGCATAAGGGAAAAACTTGATGTTAAAAGACACCATGTTCCATTTATTTTAGAGAAAGAAAGGGTCAATGTTCCCAAACATTTTGTAGCTCACCCTTGGTACCATGGTTTGGATAATGATTCTTTCATGTATTCAATTCACGACATAATCAAATATGAAGCTCCATATCAACTTGCAAAGGAACAACCAGCTGATATGATGTGCATGTATGATGAAATTTCATTCATGGAAGATTTACCCAAGCACGATCAGTATGATGATGATCATGAGGCTGAAATAGATGTTGACTATTCAAAGCAATCAACAGCATGTCATTGGTAGGAAGAAGATCAGTTATGGCTCAGATATGACAATCATCCTCTACCCAAAAATCATGACAGCGATGAGGAAAATGCAGAAAATTTTAGAGTAAGGGAAAAATATTTGCCCTTATGTTTCTCATCTTTTCAATTTCTGAAAAGAAACTCTAGGCAAGTTGTAAATATTGAAGACAAATTTTTTTTTGATGAGTTAGTAAAGGACGTCATTGATGACATGGGAACTGTTTTAGACCCAAAATCACAGTCACTAATTTCCCTTGATTTTCAAAGTCTAGATGGAAGTCCAGAGCTCAAAACAAGATTTGAATAAGTGGAATGTAATTATGTACCATTAGATTATAATTCATTTCAAATTTTGAAGGAAACTCTTGAACAAATGTTGAAGGATAAACACACAGGAAATCAAGAAGTTTTAGTGGAACCAATGCAACAGTCACTTCAATTTCTACAGGATCCAATAGTTGATCGGTTGGATGCCCTGTGTTGTCAAAATCATTTTTCATTCGCCAGTCATGAGTGGAAAATCTGTTATGATCTTGACATGGTCAGGCAATCAGCTTCACAATCTAGTTCAACAACAATCTTACTTCTAAACCTATCAGAAAATTTGCAGCCATATCATCCATTGCATGAGGATGCAAATAGCATAGATACAGTATCAGATCATGTTGTTGACTTGGCTAAATTTAAAAATCAAGGAACATGTTAGTTCTACCTTGATCCTATAGTCACCTATATGGAGA
>ML795636.1:255714-273884 GCA_009831015.1 Picea engelmannii
AAGATAATATGTTCCAAGAAGAACTACACCTATGGAAGAAAAACAAGATAAGGATTTCTATCATTGTACAAGTCAGACAATACACATGAAAGGATGAAATACATCATGTGGAAGCTATTACAAGAGACTTAGAAGAAGCAAGACATAAATAAGTCAGCAACCAAGAGAAAATTGAAGAAATACCTATAACATTGTGTAGAAGAGAATAATAATGATGATGGAAGCATGGACTCTCCTAGATGGAGGGAGCTAATTATATATCACCAAAAAGAAGAGCATGCATTCATACATGAAGCAAGGATTAGGAGGGAGCTAATCCTATGATCCATTGAAGATAATGAAGTATATATCCATGGCAACAAACATGAAAAGCAGTACGTGTTCAGTTCAACCTTAGAATAAGACCTCTTCGAAGAGAAGTTTTAAAGTATCCCTGGTTGTCCATCCACATCCGTGATCCTATGATGAAAGAAAGAAATGGAATATTTAGGGAATTAAATATACTCCATGGACCCAAGAGCTAAAGAAAAATATGAGGAAGAAACATGAAGATTACACGAAAGAGAAGCCAGAACAACCAGTCATTGCATCAAGAATCACAAGATTTCCAGCCTGATATGAACTCAATAAAAGAAATCAAGCAGAGGAACTGAAAGTTGTGATGAAGAACAGTGAATGGAAGACTTATGAATGAAAGCATTGTGAGATATAGAACTAGAGGTTCTCCCATATGGAGGGAGAAGACTATGATGATTACTTATTCCAATAAACCAGACTTATCTCTACATGAGTCATTATATCATCTGTAACATCCATGAGTTGGATTTCTACATCAGATAAATGCAAAGACTAATTGAACAAAGAGCATATGAAGAGCAACCTCAGGAATTTGAGGCATGCCAGAGAGAGACCCTTGTATGCAGATGGAAAAATATAGCTCGGTGGAGAACCTCCAGTGCACAGCAGAAGCATGGTGAAGATTTTCTATAACAGAGATATTGTATCAAGATGATACTCATTAGATCAGACAGAAGAGGTGCCAAATGGATATGTTCCAATTTTCCAATAATGATATACTCTATTGATCAAAGCTACATGAAGCCTTCAGAGAAAACTAGTGTTCCAGACCGAAGTACATTTGAAATCAAGAATTACATTATCCATGATGAAGTCTAGAAAGGAGAAAGTGGTTCTCTAATACATATATCCACAGATGAGAGATAAGCAAACATTTTGGTAAAGCTTCCATCCAGAATGAAAGAGTTTGCATACTCAAGTTGAAGCTCATGGAGACGACTTCCTTATTGAAAAAGGAAGAGATGACTCCCAAGTTGGGAGGGAGCACTGATATGTATTGATTTATGGACAATCATTTTTCAGTTTGAAAAATGGTCTAGGATGAGCAGCTTCCTTTCCAGTTCGGAAAGTGGATTGAGATTTCTGACGGACAGGGATTTCCCATTGTGGTTAACATGGGAAATGGTCTAGATTGATGATGTATCATAGACAATGACTTCCTATTGTGGTTAACATGGGGAGTCATCTAGGGCAGTCTCTCTTCTTGAGGGTTACTCAAGAAGACTGGCATGCCTCGTCGGACATTGATTTCTCATTGTGGTTAACATGAGGAATGGTCCATTTTGAAGGTTGATACAGGACAATATTTTCCTCTTGTGGTTAACAAAGGAAATGGTCTGGACAATCATTCCTTAGGGTTTATACATTCTCTGCAGGGTGCACTTTGATTAGTGTAGGAGGAATGGCCTAGGGTGGGGAATGGTCCAAGCTCAACAATCAGGGACAAGCATTCCTTAGGGTTTATACATTCTCTCCAGGGTGCACTTTGATTAGTGTAGGAAGAATGGCCCAGGGTGGGGAATGGTCCAGGTTTAGAAATCGGGACATTTATTCTTCCTTGCTTGAGAAGAATAGTCCAGAAAACTCATCATTGATGTTTTTACCTTTTCAAGGGCAGATATTCTTTCAGATCTCATAGATGTGAGTGAAAGATTGGCCCAGATGAGTCAATTTATATCATAACATTGTTTATGTGCAGGTTGATATCATATGATTGTTATGAATACTGCATGATAGTAGATGTATACTATTGTGGTGGATGTGTTCCGTTGTTTGTGACTATACGTTACTGATCAAGTACTTGTGTGCTACTTGGTGTGGTAGTGTACCACTGGATTGTAGTTATGTACTACTATGGATGGAAACAGTTGTGTTCTATTTTGTTCTAATTACCCTGAAGACTATCAACAGTTTATTGGAAATAATTATCAGCCAGATGAATGATGAATAGAGATTTTCCAGACAGAAAATGGTTCAGAACATTTACTCTTCTAGATTAGAAGAATGGATCTTGTATCACTTTGTGGGGTGAGAATCATGTATGATTACTCAAATAGAGTATGGTTTCGAGAGATGATGCAGTTGATGATGATGATGGTGCTCATGATCTAGTCATGATCTAGTCTATATAACTATGTTTTTGCTACCGGGTGAATGGTATGTTTTGTGCTCAAGACCATTACCTGTAATACCTCCCTAGCTAGGAGGGAGTGTTGATATTATGGTAGCAGTGGGAGGTATTTACTTCCATGTGTAAACCTGACAAGGATAGAATACTTTAGGAAGCAAGAAGAAACCCTAATGAGTTGGCTAATAACCCTAGAAGACTTGTCAACTCAAGAAGATAATTTATATTAGGTTATTAGCCTCCAAGAGAAGAAGTCGGCCAGAAATAATAATATATACTGAACAGATAGATACCCAGAATGAGAAGTCATCCCAGGCAATTAGCCAGAATTAGTATAAATACAGGAGGCCAGTTCTCATTCTGGCAGGCAGTCTCAGAATTGTAAGGAAACACTTGTGCGCACTGCAATTGCCCATTTTCTACGCAGGTTTGGAGGAGAGTTGTCATTGCAGCTGTTGCAGCTAGAAGTTATGCTTGGACTATATATTGGCTAGGGTTTGGACTATCTAATCAGCTCTTGTTGACACGTTGTCCTTGGGGAAAGGTGTGCTACCCTTTGTTTGGCTATCTAGCCTAGGGTTTGCTTCCGAAGTGATTCTCTGTCAAGGTTAAGGTGCTCAGAGGGTGGCTTCAGCCTATGGTTGGGTGACAAGAGTATTGTCAATGGTAAAATGAGCACATCCACTTATATTCTAATAGTTTATTCTCTCTGATCTTGCACTTCCTGTGGAGTGCTTGACACTGCTTTCAATTCCAGTTCTGCGATTCTCGCTTGAAGCTGTTGAATGGATTCAGTGAGCTTGCCCACCTGGCTCTCAGCGGTTTCTTCTTCCATCTATTCTAATCCCGTCATAGAGTGAAGTGCTCTGGTGACTGTGTATTTAACTCCCATATGTTCCACGAGAAACTATTCTTTCTCCTTCTGGATCTGTTCTATCATCTTCAAACTTCTCCTGGAGGTTGTCTTTTTCTTGTTGGGCAACCCAAAATTGCTCTATGGATTCCTCTTTTTCTTGCTTTAGAGCCTCTATGGCCTGTTCTTTTTCCTCCTGGACATGAAGAAGGAGAGATTTTGTCACATATACTATTCTGCATAGCTGGGTAGGCTTATCTCCCAAGTCTATTCCTTATGATGGTGGTGGTGCAGTAGACACTGCGCAGCTCAAATAGAGAGCCTGTTGTACTCCTTTAAGATCTGCTTCGATCCTGTCAAAAACTGTCTCATGTTTAGATTCTCTTTGCTGCAATATGTCCTCTGAGGTATCTGATACAATGGAGATGATAAGGTCAATGTCATCCACCATGAGCATAGTGTGGAATGGAGGTTTGGTGGTGCGTGACTTCTTCTGTGCTAATGGTTTCTTCGAGGAACCCCTTCTTTTCTTGGATGTTTCTGTCTCTGTCAGGGGATATTTAGGTAGTGTTACTTCTCCCTACTTCTGCTACTTATATTCTTCCCCTTCATCCTCTTCTATGTCTACTTCATCACCTCCTCCCCCTTCAGGTGAGTTGGATGCAGTCTCTTCTGATGCGCTGTGTATTTCCTGTACCTCTTCCTTCTTTTTCTTCTTGTTGTTCTTGGGTGCATTGTATTCTTCGCTGGTGACTACAGGACTTCTGATGAGGTCAGGGTCGGACAATTTGTTCTGTTCAATAGGTATGAGAAACTTTGCATGCCATTCTTTAGTTATTTCCCCCATATCTTCCTCAGTGAGCTTGTAATAGGATTGGAGCTCTTCTTTGTGTTCATCTCTGCGCGTAGTGATATAGATGAAGTGTCTGTCTGCGCGGAACTTCGCGATTGGCCTGAACCTATGAAGTGTTTTTGGCATCATGCGAGGGAAGGATTCAATGGACCTTTTCAGCTGTAGATAATAGGTGTGGAACACCGCATTTGAATGCCATTTCTTTTTCATGTCGCTCGAGTACCATAGCATAGTGAACTTCGTAGCTAGTGGTTCAGACGACTCAATTTCAGGGAAGGTTGCTCCTTCAGGTATCTCCCAAGCAATGAAGGCAATGAAAATCAGTAGCCAACTAAAATGAAACTCATATCCCTGATCCTAAGCTTTGCGCCAGTATTTCTCTAGCTGGTTGATGAGGTAGCTCGCCCAGTTCATTTTCAACCCTTCAACACATTTTCCTGTGAGGTCGATGACAAACCCAGTGACCTGCATTGGCCTATTCTTTCTAACGATCTTACCAGTGATCAACTGGAAAGCTAGGTGTACTGCACCATTCTGGATGGAGGCTACCTTGTAGCCCCACTTCCTCTTATCCACATTGCCATAGGTGTCTTTTATTGTTTGTGCCAGGGTGCAATCTGCAGCCTTCCCTAGGTAAAAATCGTGTGGGTCTGGTCCTTGCATGCTTAACCCAGTGATCTAGTGGATCAACATCAGATTGATAGTGATGCACCTATCCAACCATAGGTAACCGCCATGGAATCACGACAGTAGGAGTTTAATGCACACGTTAACCTCCTCATGTCTTCCGAAGTGTGGTAACTTCATCACATTGAGGATTCTGGACCTCATGATGTCCATGGTCCATGGCTGGGGGGTTATATTTGAATTTTTCCCTGGTTTCTTGGTCAAATACTTGTGTGGTGTGAGCATGCCATAGTTTTTGCAATCTCCCAAGTTATAGTCATTGATCTTTAATGTCAGAATCCTCTCCAACTATGGTTTGACTGCACGTATCCCCTTCGGGAGGTACGTACTAATTAATGTGTAGTCGAAGTCCCTCGGGATGTTTTTATGACTCACTGCGCTAGCCAGAGGTGGGATGTAGTCGGGCAGGATTGATGGTATGAGATTCACATTTGCCAAATCATCACGATGCTTTCTATGTTTCTCGGTAGCAGGTCAACTAGACCGATGTTGTGTAGTCGACGAGTATGCTTCCAATCCTCCCATCGATGAATCTTGCACACCTGTGGACATCACCTTCTCATCCATGAGGTTTATTAGGATCTCTTCGACAAACTTTTCTACTGTGCTAATGTCATCTGACATGCACGCTCGAGATTAGATATCTTAGGTTGGTGAACAAACACTGAAGGTACTCAAATGGATGGCGAGGTCTCAATAAGAACAGCGCGGTAATATTCAACTCTCTGTGGGCTCGGATAATCATTGTTTTCAAAAGTGTTCCTGGTAAGACATTCAATGAGTTAAATAGATAACATCGTAAAGGGATCCTCCAACGGGTAGGAACACCTCAATCAGTGTGATTCCATCTGTTATGGTGCGGTCCCAATGGTCTAATGGTGATGAGTCCAACAATAACTATGTTTCTATCCATTCTGGAGCATCGGTCTAATAGTCGGGATGTCTCCAATGATCATATTGCTTTGTTGTGGTGAAATGTCAATCCGTTGTTCTGTTGTTCCAGTGAAGTTCAAGTTCTGTAAATATTCCTTCTGTGAAGTCCTATGTGGAACTTCTTGTAATTTTTCTAACTTAGTTTTTTTCTTACTGATCTCTCTAGCCTTCTTCCCTATGATCTGGGTCTCTGGATTCCTCTTTCCATTCTTATTCTTATCTATACTTAACATAGTAACTTCTTGTTGTTGCTATTCTTTCATAGGGTTCTAGGGTAATACGTCTTCTCATTCTAGAGTAGGTGTTCTACTTTCCTACATGGATAGGTTCTTTAAGCCTGCTTGTGTTTTCTCAACTTAAAAAACTAGGTCTTTGGCCCTTAGTTGCTTCGACTTGTCCTCTTGTTCTTCTATTAAGAGCGCTATTCTCCTAGCCATGAAATCCTTCAGTTCTTTCTTTTTCTATTCTATAGCTTCCTCTTCTTTTTTCCTTCGGATCCAATCTTTCTCAATCCAGGTATTTCCTAACAAAAGTACAAAAGGAGCATCATTCTCAACAAACTTAATGACGTCAAATTCTTCTTATGTCGATTCTCCATGAGAACTCATAGGTATATGGGCAAGTCTTCCACATAGGGTTATCAAATTTCCTTTAAACAATCCTATTCCTCCCAATGAAGGAACCATAACAGGTTTTCCTAAGATTTCCCAAGTACATTCTGTCATAATGTTTACCTATGTTTTTGCATCCAATACACAGTCTATGTCCAAGTATCCTATTCTTGTTTCTATGCACTCTTTCTCTTTTAAGATCGCTGATAAACTTGTGTCTCTGTTATCATTCAGTGTTTCTTTCATCTACAATAATACAACCTCTGATTCTTTTTGTTTTTTTAGCATATTCTTAGTCTCTTGGCCTTCCTCAGGGTTTTCTTGTCTCATATTCATCTTTTCAACTTTATCAATAATTTTATGGAAATCCAAAACTTCATGTCCAGTAGCTTTACAACAAAGGAAAATAGGACCTCTACTAGGGCATTCCTTAGAACTATGTCCTAGTATTTTACAACTATAACAAAGAGTCAGTCCTCTCTTTCTCTTGAATGATCCCCAACCTTTCCTGTACTACGCACTGGGATCACAGTGATGGACCTGCAAAAAATTATTTCTAGTATCCTACAGCCACTTGTTAGTCCAACAAATCTTTCTATGCATAGGGATAACATATCTTTCACTATTTCTATTAGATCTATTCATATCAAATCTTCTTTCTTCTAGTTGTGCCCTAGTTTTCGGACGAGGACCAAATCTATTAAACATACCTAGATCCATTTTTTGAAACAAAAATTTCCACTTAGCTTACCTTTATCAAAGAACAAATCTTTAATATCTTACCTCTTTTCTTCATATCGAACTTCTCTTCTTAACACAGAGCTTCACAAGTCAAGTAGCATATTGCGCACTAGAGAAATAGATCTACGCATAGAGCTTTCTCTTTTCTTCAGCTCCCAACAATCACAATTTCATGTCCCGACAACAGAACCATTTGTTGGCACACAAGAAGAACTAGGGTTCAATGCTACAACAACGCACCAACAAAACCCTAACTATCATCCCTTTCGGCAACACCTGCAAAGTAGATGAAGTCTCACCCGAGGTAGAGGCAAGGAGAGTTGCAGGACTCAAGTGTCTACAACCTAGCTGGGACATAGATCTATGATTACAACACTTAACAAAGCACTTAGCAGTTAACATTCATTATAATTTAACCTTTGTTCACCTCCCAGGTAAAACCCTAATTACAGAGAAACGCGATATTCAACAAGATCTAACACATCCAAGCACTTAACACATAGAGATAGATCAGATAAAGCATTCATTCACATCACTAAGCACTAAGCTAATATATCAGACGCATCTAACATACATAAAGATAACAGTACTAAACATGAATCACATCAATCACACAAAGCAACCATAACATAGGGTATACATGGTTCACCTCCAGTGTGGGGCTACGTCCACCAACTCTTCTTCTTCTTTATTATCTTATTTCAATCTCCTTACATGCACAAAGCCACAGGATCAACTCTGCATAGGACAGGATATCTGCGCACACCTCACCAGATCCTCCTTCCCCGAGTAGATCTAGGCATAGAGCCTTCTTACAATCACTTGCACTTAGGTCTGCAAGTTCTCAATACATGGTATGCACAAAGCTAACTAAATTGCACAGATCCAACTACTTACATCACTTGCACTTAGCACAATACAACACTTAGCACCACATATCTCCTACTTACATCTCCTATCTTTCTATTTATACATTACAAAAGGGCCTAATCATGGGTAAACCCATGATCTGACATCCCATACCCATTACATAAACCCTAAACCCAAAAATCCCGTAAAGGGGGGCGAGATACCACGATCTCCGCTTTGCCTGGTGATCCATCTTTGACCAACCTGTCAAAGTCCCTAAATTGGTCAAATATTACCAACATTCCCACAAAACCTAGTGAGGGGCCAACAAGAGGACACACCAAAATTGAGTATCCCAATCACAAGGTCAACTCCCAAAACACTACCTGTACATGCTCTGCATACACAGTCTGTTGAACACCCAACTCAAGAAATGGATGAAGATCAAGTGAAGTAAGAAGAGAAATACTGAGTAATCAAAGAGCTACAAGATCAACTTAAGGATGATAAACATGTCATAGATCATTTGTTTCATGATAACAAAGAGATGAATAGGAAATTGGATGGGAGGGTTTATGATATTCAAACACCACAGGAGGAAGTAGGCTCAAAGAGAGAATCAATTTCAAAGGTTCCAGAAGCTTCTAAAGGGAAATAAATCAAGAAAAGTCCTAAAACTGTGGATTTGACTAAACCTACACCCCCCTTAACAAGATCCTCAACTATAAAGATAAGCTCATATTACAAGCTTGTAGAGGAAACACAAACACAAGGCCAACCTACATCAGTTGAAAAGATTCACACTTCACCTGGAGAAGGTGAGAAAACTATCAAATGGATAAATAAGCAACTCAGAGAGGCTCAAGACCTAATTATTCAACTCGGGGAAGATAAAAGAGTATCAGAACTGAATTTTGAGAGACACTTTAAGGAATGTGGACCAGCCATCAAAAATTCTTGTGCAACCCTCACAAATTCCCAGTCAAAGCTGAGAAGAAATGCACTTCTGCTTAGGAAAGCAGGAAACTTGAAGAGACAAAATTTGTCATTGAGAAAGGAAAATAGGTCTCTCAATATAAGGATGAAGGTTGATCATGAAGCTAGGGGGAAGTTGGACCTACCTACAGAGTTGGATGAGATATAGGTTTCATATCTTCACATTTTTTTATTTTTGATGAACCACAAATAATTAGTTTTGAATTTTTGAATGGAAAAACAACATTGTATAGAACTTGCATAGCGATCTCATGCTACGCAAGTGATTTAAGTACACATAAGGTTAAAGTACATTGGGAATTTATTAAGGGATGATCCAACAATGATTTTCATCCTCCAGCAATGTTGCAACCACCTACTAAACGATGTTTACTGAAAAAATCAAGCACAATGTGGAAAACACGCTATGCAATTGTTGTAGGTGGCAGTTACACAACGATTTGCAGCAATACGCTACACAAAGGTGACAAGGAGCCATTTTAGTTCTCATATCAATCCAATATTTGGCTCCATCTATCCCAGATGACTCATATCAATTGCAAGGTCGAAGATATATGGGAGAATCTCTTTTGTCAAAGAAAATTGTTATGCATTAATATGGTCAAGGCGAATTTGCTATTTTTAGCAAGTAGTTTAGAAGTTGTTCTTTCTTTGATGTAATTAGATCCAGAATCATAGGATAGTAGTGAAGTTCGAATTCTATAGCCTATGAAGGTATTTCTTATATATTTGAGCACTTTTAATGTACAAAGGGTTGGCATCAACACAAATGATATTTTGTCTTGAACATTGTACAAATTTTCTGAATTTGAATGAAATACTAGTGCAAAAGTCATGAACTTTTCATACCAAAGATTCTAGTGGTGATGACCTGAAATCTGTGTTCCTTTTCATGTATGTTCTTCTTCGAAATTGTTTGTCAGATAATCCACAGTAGTTGCTAGATATTTTCTTCTTGTTTCTTTATCTTTCATCTGCAAATTCATATATGTTTAAATTGGAAATTAAATGGTCTGAAATTCAATTGAAAATGATTCCTTAGATTCAAGCGATTTAAACAATGTATTTTCTTCTTAACTCTTTAGAATTCATCTTTATTGGTGCTCTGGATTTTGTTATGTGTTTTATCCTTCTTCCATTCTATAACAACAAATCTAAAAAATGAAATATCATCACCTACCTAGCCTTTTCTTCCTTGAGAGTTATACCTACCATTCACTGATTTCATTTTCTTTCAGATATTACACCATTGCCCAACAGATTCCTTTCCTTCTTACTAGCAAACTTTAAAAACCCCTTCATTTAATCAGAATCTAGCCTCTTATCCTCAAAATAAAACCTATCTCTTAGAAACCAAGTGACAAGAGAGATCCCTCTCTAAAATGAAAGGGATAGTTTTAGTTCTAAGGTGGTTTAGTGGTTACCTTTGTGAGTTGCTTCCTCAACCTAGGAAATTTACATAGTGCTAACATTTTGGCACCGTTGTCGGGGATGAAAGTAAAATTTTCCATGGGAAAGAACGACTATAGTTTCATATTTGATTCGTGAGGGTAACAAAGAATCAAACATAATATTGGCTGAAAAAACATTTACCCTGGCGACTTCATGTTTTAAGATCAGTTCCAAAAAAGTAAAATTGTTGAGAAATCCCAGCTCCAAAGAATATATACACTAGGAGAAACCTAGATCCAGAACCTATAGCATCCGTGGCTGATCTTGAGAAGCTCTTACATAAATGAAAATAAAAGGAATCTGACTCAGGTATTTTGTTGTATATAAATCTATCATTGCCTAAGGATGGAGTAAAGAGCATTGATGATCTTGATTTTGATATAAAATTCACAAAGACTTCGTTTAGATCTAGATCAGAGTCTAACTTGAATGAAATTTTGTTTGATGAGAATACATTTCAATCTATTATTTATGTTGTTCCCATTTAAACTATTGTGATTCCCAATCAGATTGTTCAACTAGTCCATAATCCTCCTAAAACCATGGAAGAAATATATGCTCCCCTTGTCTTACCTTCTCAATTGCATGATCTACCTCAAAATTATAATAAGAGAATCAAATCATATGATGCAGAAGGGAACATTTCATCTCAGAGACATTTAGATTGGTTTAATGATTTTGCTGACCTTGCGGAGGTAGATGATGAAGATGTAAAAGTGAGATTATTTTCACAAAGTCTCTCAGGTGAGGTCAGAAAATGGTTTAAGGATCTTCCAACAGCAAGTATTCCTAATTTTGCAGCCTTTGAGGCAACCTTCCTTGCAAGATGGGGAGACAAGAAGAATCCTCTACAAATTTTGAATTAGTATAATAACATAAAAATATCACCCAGTGAGACAGTTCAGGAGTTTTCAACCAGATTCATGAGGGTTTATAATGTAATTCTCACTGAAGTAAAACCCCCTCCTAGAGTTGCACAACTTCGTTATGTTGATTCCTTTGAAAATGATTTTTCCTTACTACTGAGGGAAAGGAGATATACTACACTATATGAAATGATGAATGATGCAATTTAAGTGGAAGTAAATATGATGGCATTAGGAAAGATTAAATATAATCCTGAAACTGACCTGAAAAAATTTCAAGGAGAAGCTCAACCTTCAACTTCCCAGTCATTAGATGCAAAATTTGATCTAATGGTAAAAGCTATGGAAAGGTTGGTAGAAATGTTATCCTTATATTAAAAGCATGCCATCAGGGATCAAACTGAACTTGAACACATAAATACAAATTTAATAAGGTTACTAGTTACACAGATCAGACAGAGAGACCAAAGGAATCAAGGTGATCAACAAATCAAACCCCCTTCCAAAATAACTATGTTGATGGAAATTTTGATGAAGCTCTTGAAGATAACATACATTGTTGTGATAATAATGAAACATATGTATTCATAACTAAAGACGAACATGATCAATTTATGGATAAGTTTATGTAGGAAATGATAAGTTTATGTAGGAAATGATGATATGTTATCAATGGAAGCAGAAGATTATAAGAAGGGGTGCCAAAATGCCATTATGCAGTTTCAGAAGCAATACAATATCAAAAATAAAAAGGTTCCTGCAAATCCTCCGGAGGGGAATCCTACAAGGGAGCCTCAAGCTAATTTACCATGTTCAAGTCAGCCTAAGAAAGACAGTTCTACAAAGGATGCATTGGAGAAAGGAAAATAGAAAGAAGATCCCCCAAAGAAGGTCCCAGAGACAAAGACGGATGCAGTCATCAAAGAGGTAAAAAAAAATAGTCTCCTTTTTATTTTGAAAGTGATATGGAAATAAAATAAAATTATATACCTTTCAATGAGTTAATAAGGAATGTTGAATATAGAATCCAAATCATCAAAATGTTGAAAATGGAAGAAACATATGATACTATAGATGTGCAAGATGATCATCCTGCAATCTTATTTGGTCCTTGGGTGGAAGAATGTGGTGATGATGGTGATGTGCCTCCATTCTATGTCAGCTTTAAAGTTCATGATATGACGTTACATAATGCAATGCTAGATTCAGGAGCATCTCATAATTTTATGCCAAAAGTAATCATGGATGAACTAGGTTTGGACATCACTAGACCTTACAAAGATTTGTTCTCTTTTTATTCAAGGAAGGTGAAGTTTTTACGATTAATCAAAGACCTGGTTGTGTCTCTATCTCAAATCCCATCAAATAATTTGGTCATGGATGTAGTAGTTTATGACATCCCTCCAAATTTTGGCATGCTATTTTCAAGGTCATGGGATGCAAAGTTGAAGGGCACTCTATATATGGACATGTCTTATGAAACTATACCAATTTTTGGCCAGGAAAGGAGATTGTATAGGGAAGTATTGTTGAATTACATGGTGAGTCGCAAGAGAAAACCAAATAATCATCCTATTTATTATGTTGAAACTGAGTTTGGTTCTTTAATTTTTTATAATGACCTATGATTTGAAGAAGAAGATCCAAATATTGTTGACCTCCCTGTGAAAGATGAGGAATATCATCAAGCAGGGGAAAATTCAGATCAACAGAGAAAGAACGATGAATAAATGTGGAATATGAATTTTGATGGAGATGCTAGTAAAGAAGGAGTTGGAGCAATTGTGTGGATTATCCCTACAAAATCATGTTCAAATGTTTTCTCTTACAAATTTTCTTTTGACTGTACAAATAATATGGCTGAGTATGAGGCATTGATTTTGGGTTTGAACACATTGAGAGAGTTGGGGGCAGGGGGGGGATAATAGTTGTGCATGGAGACTCTGATCTTGTCGTAAATCAAGTTAAGGGAATCTATCAATCTAAACATCCTAGGATGAGGGCATATAGAAATATAGTTCTTGATATACTTGAAAGTTTTACAAAATATAACCTCTTAGTGATTCCAAGAGGACAAAATTTGATTATTGATGCATTAGCCACTTCAACTTCTTTTTTCAATATTCCTATCTTTCCTAACACAAAATATGAGATTGAAGACAATCACAGACCAGAAGTACCTGATAATATCAAGTATTGGCAGATTTTTGAGGATGACAAACAGGTGGTAATATTTCTCCAAATAACTGATGAGTTTACAAACATAAATATTGATGATGAAAATTGTTGTGATCGAGAAGAAGACGTAGACATGTTTTCAAATGAATATTGTTTCCAAAATCAGATTGTTGGTAGAGACATTTTTCAGCTCAAATGTCTCTAGCAAGAATCAATCTGACATTGATCAGCTAGCTCTTATTCGACAATTAGTCCTGATGATGAATCTCGATTCAGATTCGAAACGTCAATGACGAAATGACACCAACTGTGGATTATCCGAACAACACATGCGAAACTCCTCACCACAGAAAATTAAAAACAACGATAATTTCATCCCTAAAGGATTGGTTCCATTGTAAAATATTTTTGACAATAATGATGTGGAAAGGAACCCAAAAATCACTGCAAATGATGAAGAAATAAAGGATTGTAACATTGGGACTCAGGAATGTCCTAAAATCATCAAACTGTCCAAGACACTCAGTCCAGATATCAAGGAGAGATATATCATCCTAATGAAGGATTTTTCAGATGTTTTTTCTTAGAGCTATGAGGATTTGAAGGTTTATGACACAAAGACTATTCAACATGTTATTCCAATAAAAGATGATCAAAAACCATTTAAACAAAAATTGATAAGGATCAATCCTTTATTGCTTCCATTAATTGAGAAAGAGGTGAAAAAATTGTATGATGCTAAGATTATAGTGTCTTTGAGATTCTCTAAATGGTTGGCCAACTTAGTTCTTGTTAGAAATAAAAGTGGTGAAATAAGGTTGTGTGTAGACTTCTGAAATCTCAACATGGTTTCCCTCAAAAATAACTATCCTATTCCCAATATGGACTATATTTTGCATAAAGTGATTGGGTCACAGAAAATGTCAATGCTTGATGGATTTTATGGATACAACCAAATCATGGTGCATCCTGATGCTCAAGAGAAGACAACCTTCACAACACCTTGGGGTACATTCATGTATGCAAAAATTCCTTTTTGGCTAATGAATGCAGGGGGAAAACTCCAAAGAGCTATCGACATAGCTTGTGTTGATGAAAAATATAAGTTCATTGTCATTTATTTAGATGATATTACTGTTTTTTCATATTATGATGATGAGCATTTAAAAAATTTGAAAAGGGTTTTTCAGAAGTGTAGGAGGTTTGGCATTTCAATAAATCCCAAGAAATCCAACTTTGGAACGAAAGAGGGTAAACTACTTGGTCATATGATCTCAAAAGAAGGAATAAAGATAGATCCCAACAGGGTTGCTGCCATTCTGAAAATTGATACTCCCAGGAGGAAAAAAGAGGTACAATCCTTTATTGGAAGAGTAAACTTTATGAGGAGGTTTATCCCTAATCTGGAATAAATCATAAATTTCATTACTATCATGATCAAGAAAGGTAGTGAGACTAGTTGGACTCTAGAAGCTAGGAAATCCTTTGAGGATATAAAGGTAGCATTGAACAAAGCACCAATATTATCCAGTCCAGATTATGCAAAGGATTTCATCTTAATCTATTTTGCATCAGAAAACACCATTGTTGGAGTTTTGTTGCAGAAGAATGAACAAAATTTTGAAAGGCCCATAACCTATTACAACATAACTTTGAAAGATTCTCCATTGAAGTATGACATCATGGAGAAGCAAGCATATGCACTGGTAAAATCCCTAAAAGAATTTAGAATTTACATCTTGCATTCTCATGTTGTTTCTTATGTGCCCAGTAATGTTGTGAAAGATATCCTGACACAGTATGATCCTAAAGGAAGAAGAGGAAAATGGATAGATATTTTGTTAGAATACAATCTGGAGATAAATCCTACAAAGATGATCAAAGGCTATGGGCTTTCCAAACTGATGACACAACCAAATTATGATGTTTTGGAGATAAATGTTATTGCAGATTTGTCCGAAAATTCAAAATAAGAAACAGTTCCACAGGTATCCTAGAAGTTTCTTGAATATCCATGGTATGTTGACATTATATATGTGTATCTAGGTTTCTGAAATTAAAAGCAACATTTTTTTTATTCTTAATGGTTCTCTATATTGGAAGGATCCATGGGGAATTTTGTTGTGTTGTTTATTGGAAGATGAGCTAAAACAAGCTATCAAAGAATTCCATAAGGGTGACCATGGAGGGAAAAATTATTGGAAAACCACAGTGCATAATATACCGAGAGCATAATACACAGTTTGTTCCTTAGCGCTAAACAAACTGTCATATCACTCTAAAATGGTCTAATCACATTTCAAATCATACTTGATAAGAATATGATTGTATTTCCCCACCCATATATCATTTCACACGACACTCTTCCATCGATCAAACCCCTATTCTTCAGTGAATTCGAAATACTTCACTCGCTACACAAGCTCTGCATACCCGCTACACAATCTCCACACAGTCAATGCATGCTACGCATCCCTTGTTCCTCTTTTTTTCACTACACAAAGACTGAAGGGATATATCTTGTGTATAACATTTATCCTGCATATATTACCTATGATCAAAAAACTTTCTTATTGCATTGTTGATCTTGTTTGACAAAATTTGAGCACACCCTAACCCAGTTTGTCCACTATGTAAAATTCCTTGTCAGAGTTTCAAGCCTTTAAACCACCTTGTCCTTACTAGTATCATTGTTTTAGCTAGATGAAAGAGATAAGTTCATTGTCATTTATTTAGATGATATTACTATTTTTTTAGATTCTGATAATGAGCATTTAAAACATTTGAAAAGGGTTTTTATAAGTGTAGGAGGTTTGTCATTTCATTAAATCCCAAGAAATCCAACTATGGAATGAAAGAGGGTAAACTACTTGGTCATATCTTATCAAAAGAAGGAATAAAGATATATCCCATCAGGGTTGCTACCATTATGAAAATTGATACTCCTAGGAGAAAAAAAGAGGTACAATCCTTTCTTGGAAGAGTAAACCTTCTAAGGAGGTTTATCCCTAACCTGGAAGAAATCATAAAGTTCATTACTAGCATGTTGAGGAAAGGTGTTGAGATTAAGTGGAGTCTAGAAGCTAGGAAATCCTTTGAGGATATAAAGTTAGCATTGACCAAAGCACCAATATTATCCAGTCCAGATTATGCAAAGGATTTCATCTTATTTTGTTTTGCATCAGAGCACACCATTACTAGAGTTTTGTTGCAGAAGAATGAACATAAATTTGAAAGGCCTATAACCTATTACAACAATACTTTGAGAGATTCTCTATTGAAGTATGACATCATGGAGAAGCAAGCATATGCAGTTGTAAAATACCTAAAATAATTTAGAATTTACATCTTGCATTCTCATGTTGTTGCTTATGTGCCCAGTAATGTTGTGAAAGATATCATGACCCAGTATGATCCTGAAGAAAGAATAAGAAAATGTATAGTTATTTTGCTAGAACATGATATGGCTATAAAGCCTAGAAATATGATCAAAGGCCAGGGGCTTTCCAAACTAATGACACGGTCAAATTATGACATTTTTGGGGATAATTTTTATTGTAGATCTACCAGAAAATTCAAAAGAAGAAACAATGCCACAAGTATCCCAGAAGTTTCTTGAATCTCCATGGTATGTTGACATTATATATGTGTTGAAAAATTTACAAGCTCCTCCTAAAATAAGCTAAACAAAATCTAGGTTTATGAAATTAAAAGAAACAAATTTTTTTATTCTTGATGGTTCTCTATATTGCAAGGATCCACTGGGAATTTTGTTGTGTTGTTTATTGGAAGATGAGTTAAAACAGGCTATCAAAACATTCCATAAGGGTGACTATGGAGGGCACCATTATTGGAAAACCATAGTGCATAAGATTCTGAGATTAGGGTTTTATTGGCCCAACATTTTCTATGATGTATATAAGGAAGTGTCATTCTGTCATGAATGTTAGATTTTTTATGGAAAAGGGAAATTGTTTCCCTTGCCTTTGAAACCAATTTTTGTTGAAGCATCATTTAGGCAGTGGGGCCTTGATTTTATAGGAGAGGTTAATCCATCATATTCATCTCAACACAAATCGATATTGAAAACAACAGACTATTTCACCAAATGGATTGAAGCAGTACCAACAAGGAAATCTACTGATGTTGTCATTATCCAATTTCTTGAAAGTAACATTCTGTCTAGGTTTGGCTTCCAAGTGAAAATAATAATTGATAATGCAGTAACATTAAAATCTAAGAGGATGGAAAAGTTTTGCATTGATTACAACATAACCCTTGGTCATTCCACAACCTATTACCCACAGGGTAATGGATTAGTTGAGTCATCCAACAAGATTCTGACAAGAATTATTAAAAGGATGTTACAGGAAAACAAGAAGGATTGGCACAAGAAACTCATATATGCACTGTGGGTTGATATAATTACTACCAAGAGGTATATTGCTACATCACCTTTCCAGATTGTATATGGCATAGATGCAGTTTTCCCTACCTCATTAGGGCTACCAGTTATGAAACTACTGCAAGAACTGGAAGTTGAACCAATTTATGTTCAAAGGAGGATTAATCAACTAATTCATGTACAACAAATGAGAGAAGAAGTGTACAACGAGAAAAAATTGCATTAGGATAAAATGAAGAAAGTTTTTGATAAACATACAAA
>ML795636.1:273984-284230 GCA_009831015.1 Picea engelmannii
TAGTCTCTTGGCCTTCCTCAGGGTTTTCTTGTCTCATATTCATCTTTTCAACTTTATCAATAATTTTATGGAAATCCAAAACTTCATGTCCAGTAGCTTTACAACAAAGGAAAATAGGACCTCTACTAGGGCATTCCTTAGAAATATGTCCTAGTCTTTTACAACTATAACAAAGAGTCAGCCCTCTCTTTCTCTTGAATGATCCCCAACCTTTCCTGTACTACGCACTGGGATCACAGTGATGGACCTGCAAAAAATTATTTCTAGTATCCTACAGCCACTTGTTATTCCAACAACTCTTTCTATGCATAGGGATAACATATCTTTCACTATTTCTATTAGATCTATTCATATCAAATCTTCTTTCTTCTAGTTGTGCCCTAGTTTTCGGACGAGGACCAAATCTATTAAACATACCTAGATCCCTTTTTTGAAACAAAAATTTCCACTTAGCTTACCTTTATCAAAGCACAAAGCTTTAATATCTTACCTCTTTTCTTCAGATCGAACTTCTCTTCTTAGCACAGAGCTTCACAAGTCAAGTAGCATATTGCACACTAGAGAAATAGATCTACGCATAGAGCTTTCTCTTTTCTTCAACTCCCAACAATCACAATTTCATGTCCCGACAATAAAACCATTTGTTGGAACACAAGAAGAACTAGGGTTCAACGCTACAACAACGCACCAACAAAACCCTAACTATCATCCCTTTCGGCAACACCTGCGAAGTAGATGAAGTCTCACCTGAGGTAGAGGCAAGGAGAGTTGCAGGACCCAAGTGTCTACAACCTAGCTGGGACATAGATCTATGATTACAACACTTAACAAAGCACTTAGCAGTTAACATTCATTATAATTTAACCTTTGTTCACATCCCAGGTAAAACCCTAATTACAGAGAAACGCAATATTCAACAAGATCTAACACATCCAAGAACTTAACACATAGAGATAGATCAGATAAAGCATTCATTCACATCACTAAGCACTAAGATAATATATTAGACGCATCTAACATACATAAAGATAACAGTACTAAACATGAATCACATCAATCACACAAAGCAACCATAACATAGGGTATACATGGTTCACCCCCAGTGTGGGGCTACATCCACCAACTCTTCTTCTTCTTTATTATCTTATTTCAATCTCCTTACATGCACAAAGCCACAGGATCAACTCTGCATAGGACAGGATATCTGCGCACACCTCGCCAGATCCTCCTTCCCCGAGTAGATCTAGGCATAGAGCCTTCTTACAATCACTTGCACTTAGGTCTGCAAGTTCTCAATACATGGTATGCACAAAGCTAACTAAATTGCATAGATCCAACTACTTACATCACTTGCACTTAGCACAATACAACACTTAGCACCACATATCTCCTACTTACATCTCCTATCTTTCTATTTATACATTACAAAAGGGCCTAATCATGGGTAAACCCATGATCCAACATCCCATACCCGTTACATAAACCCTAAACCCAAAAATCCCGTAAAGGGGGGCGAGATACCACGATCTCCGCTTTGCCTGGTGCTCCATCTTTGACCAACCTGTCGAATTCCCTAAATTGGTCAAATATTACCAACATTCCCACAAAACCTAGTGAGGGGCCAACAAGAGGAAACACCAAAATTGAGTATCCCAATCACAAGGTCAACTCCCAAAACACTACCTGTACATGCTCTGCATACACAGTCTGTTGAACACCCAACTCAAGAAATGGATGAAGATCAAGTGAAGTAAGAAGAGAAATACTGAGTAATCAAAGAGCTACAAGATCAACTTAAGGATGATAAACATGTCATAGATCATTTGTTTCATGATAACAAAGAGATGAATAGGAAATTGGATGGGAGGGTTTATGATATTCAAACACCACAGGAGGAAGTAGGCTCAAAGAGAGAATCAATTTCAAAGGTTCCAGAAGCTTCTAAAGGGAAATAAATCAAGAAAAGTCCTAAAACTGTGGATTTGACTAAACCTACACCCCCCTTAACAAGATCCTCAACTATAAAGATAAGCTCATATTACAAGCTTGTAGAGGAAACACAAACACAAGGCCAACCTACATCAGTTGAAAAGATTCACACTTCACCTGGAGAAGGTGAGAAAACTATCAAATGGATAAATAAGCAACTCAGAGAGGCTCAAGACCTAATTATTCAACTCGGGGAAGATAAAAGAGTATCAGAACTGAATTTTGAGAGACACTTTAAGGAATGTGGACCAGCCATCAAAAATTCTTGTGCAACCCTCACAAATTCCCAGTCAAAGCTGAGAAGAAATGCACTTCTGCTTAGGAAAGCAGGAAACTTGAAGAGACAAAATTTGTCATTGAGAAAGGAAAATAGGTCTCTCAATATAAGGATGAAGGTTGATCATGAAGCTAGGGGGAAGTTGGACCTACCTACAGAGTTGGATGAGATATAGGTTTCATATCTTCACATTTTTTTATTTTTGATGAACCACAAATAATTAGTTTTGAATTTTTGAATGGAAAAACAACATTGTATAGAACTTGCATAGCGATCTCATGCTACGCAAGTGATTTAAGTACACATAAGGTTAAAGTACATTGGGAATTTATTAAGGGATGATCCAACAATGATTTTCATCCTCCAGCAATGTTGCAACCACCTACTAAACGATGTTTACTGAAAAAATCAAGCACAATGTGGAAAACACGCTATGCAATTGTTGTAGGTGGCAGTTACACAACGATTTGCAGCAATACGCTACACAAAGGTGACAAGGAGCCATTTTAGTTCTCATATCAATCCAATATTTGGCTCCATCTATCCCAGATGACTCATATCAATTGCAAGGTCGAAGATATATGGGAGAATCTCTTTTGTCAAAGAAAATTGTTATGCATTAATATGGTCAAGGCGAATTTGCTATTTTTAGCAAGTAGTTTAGAAGTTGTTCTTTCTTTGATGTAATTAGATCCAGAATCATAGGATAGTAGTGAAGTTCGAATTCTATAGCCTATGAAGGTATTTCTTATATATTTGAGCACTTTTAATGTACAAAGGGTTGGCATCAACACAAATGATATTTTGTCTTGAACATTGTACAAATTTTCTGAATTTGAATGAAATACTAGTGCAAAAGTCATGAACTTTTCATACCAAAGATTCTAGTGGTGATGACCTGAAATCTGTGTTCCTTTTCATGTATGTTCTTCTTCGAAATTGTTTGTCAGATAATCCACAGTAGTTGCTAGATATTTTCTTCTTGTTTCTTTATCTTTCATCTGCAAATTCATATATGTTTAAATTGGAAATTAAATGGTCTGAAATTCAATTGAAAATGATTCCTTAGATTCAAGCGATTTAAACAATGTATTTTCTTCTTAACTCTTTAGAATTCATCTTTATTGGTGCTCTGGATTTTGTTATGTGTTTTATCCTTCTTCCATTCTATAACAACAAATCTAAAAAATGAAATATCATCACCTACCTAGCCTTTTCTTCCTTGAGAGTTATACCTACCATTCACTGATTTCATTTTCTTTCAGATATTACACCATTGCCCAACAGATTCCTTTCCTTCTTACTAGCAAACTTTAAAAACCCCTTCATTTAATCAGAATCTAGCCTCTTATCCTCAAAATAAAACCTATCTCTTAGAAACCAAGTGACAAGAGAGATCCCTCTCTAAAATGAAAGGGATAGTTTTAGTTCTAAGGTGGTTTAGTGGTTACCTTTGTGAGTTGCTTCCTCAACCTAGGAAATTTACATAGTGCTAACATTTTGGCACCGTTGTCGGGGATGAAAGTAAAATTTTCCATGGGAAAGAACGACTATAGTTTCATATTTGATTCGTGAGGGTAACAAAGAATCAAACATAATATTGGCTGAAAAAACATTTACCCTGGCGACTTCATGTTTTAAGATCAGTTCCAAAAAAGTAAAATTGTTGAGAAATCCCAGCTCCAAAGAATATATACACTAGGAGAAACCTAGATCCAGAACCTATAGCATCCGTGGCTGATCTTGAGAAGCTCTTACATAAATGAAAATAAAAGGAATCTGACTCAGGTATTTTGTTGTATATAAATCTATCATTGCCTAAGGATGGAGTAAAGAGCATTGATGATCTTGATTTTGATATAAAATTCACAAAGACTTCGTTTAGATCTAGATCAGAGTCTAACTTGAATGAAATTTTGTTTGATGAGAATACATTTCAATCTATTATTTATGTTGTTCCCATTTAAACTATTGTGATTCCCAATCAGATTGTTCAACTAGTCCATAATCCTCCTAAAACCATGGAAGAAATATATGCTCCCCTTGTCTTACCTTCTCAATTGCATGATCTACCTCAAAATTATAATAAGAGAATCAAATCATATGATGCAGAAGGGAACATTTCATCTCAGAGACATTTAGATTGGTTTAATGATTTTGCTGACCTTGCGGAGGTAGATGATGAAGATGTAAAAGTGAGATTATTTTCACAAAGTCTCTCAGGTGAGGTCAGAAAATGGTTTAAGGATCTTCCAACAGCAAGTATTCCTAATTTTGCAGCCTTTGAGGCAACCTTCCTTGCAAGATGGGGAGACAAGAAGAATCCTCTACAAATTTTGAATTAGTATAATAACATAAAAATATCACCCAGTGAGACAGTTCAGGAGTTTTCAACCAGATTCATGAGGGTTTATAATGTAATTCTCACTGAAGTAAAACCCCCTCCTAGAGTTGCACAACTTCGTTATGTTGATTCCTTTGAAAATGATTTTTCCTTACTACTGAGGGAAAGGAGATATACTACACTATATGAAATGATGAATGATGCAATTTAAGTGGAAGTAAATATGATGGCATTAGGAAAGATTAAATATAATCCTGAAACTGACCTGAAAAAATTTCAAGGAGAAGCTCAACCTTCAACTTCCCAGTCATTAGATGCAAAATTTGATCTAATGGTAAAAGCTATGGAAAGGTTGGTAGAAATGTTATCCTTATATTAAAAGCATGCCATCAGGGATCAAACTGAACTTGAACACATAAATACAAATTTAATAAGGTTACTAGTTACACAGATCAGACAGAGAGACCAAAGGAATCAAGGTGATCAACAAATCAAACCCCCTTCCAAAATAACTATGTTGATGGAAATTTTGATGAAGCTCTTGAAGATAACATACATTGTTGTGATAATAATGAAACATATGTATTCATAACTAAAGACGAACATGATCAATTTATGGATAAGTTTATGTAGGAAATGATAAGTTTATGTAGGAAATGATGATATGTTATCAATGGAAGCAGAAGATTATAAGAAGGGGTGCCAAAATGCCATTATGCAGTTTCAGAAGCAATACAATATCAAAAATAAAAAGGTTCCTGCAAATCCTCCGGAGGGGAATCCTACAAGGGAGCCTCAAGCTAATTTACCATGTTCAAGTCAGCCTAAGAAAGACAGTTCTACAAAGGATGCATTGGAGAAAGGAAAATAGAAAGAAGATCCCCCAAAGAAGGTCCCAGAGACAAAGACGGATGCAGTCATCAAAGAGGTAAAAAAAAATAGTCTCCTTTTTATTTTGAAAGTGATATGGAAATAAAATAAAATTATATACCTTTCAATGAGTTAATAAGGAATGTTGAATATAGAATCCAAATCATCAAAATGTTGAAAATGGAAGAAACATATGATACTATAGATGTGCAAGATGATCATCCTGCAATCTTATTTGGTCCTTGGGTGGAAGAATGTGGTGATGATGGTGATGTGCCTCCATTCTATGTCAGCTTTAAAGTTCATGATATGACGTTACATAATGCAATGCTAGATTCAGGAGCATCTCATAATTTTATGCCAAAAGTAATCATGGATGAACTAGGTTTGGACATCACTAGACCTTACAAAGATTTGTTCTCTTTTTATTCAAGGAAGGTGAAGTTTTTACGATTAATCAAAGACCTGGTTGTGTCTCTATCTCAAATCCCATCAAATAATTTGGTCATGGATGTAGTAGTTTATGACATCCCTCCAAATTTTGGCATGCTATTTTCAAGGTCATGGGATGCAAAGTTGAAGGGCACTCTATATATGGACATGTCTTATGAAACTATACCAATTTTTGGCCAGGAAAGGAGATTGTATAGGGAAGTATTGTTGAATTACATGGTGAGTCGCAAGAGAAAACCAAATAATCATCCTATTTATTATGTTGAAACTGAGTTTGGTTCTTTAATTTTTTATAATGACCTATGATTTGAAGAAGAAGATCCAAATATTGTTGACCTCCCTGTGAAAGATGAGGAATATCATCAAGCAGGGGAAAATTCAGATCAACAGAGAAAGAACGATGAATAAATGTGGAATATGAATTTTGATGGAGATGCTAGTAAAGAAGGAGTTGGAGCAATTGTGTGGATTATCCCTACAAAATCATGTTCAAATGTTTTCTCTTACAAATTTTCTTTTGACTGTACAAATAATATGGCTGAGTATGAGGCATTGATTTTGGGTTTGAACACATTGAGAGAGTTGGGGGCAGGGGGGGGATAATAGTTGTGCATGGAGACTCTGATCTTGTCGTAAATCAAGTTAAGGGAATCTATCAATCTAAACATCCTAGGATGAGGGCATATAGAAATATAGTTCTTGATATACTTGAAAGTTTTACAAAATATAACCTCTTAGTGATTCCAAGAGGACAAAATTTGATTATTGATGCATTAGCCACTTCAACTTCTTTTTTCAATATTCCTATCTTTCCTAACACAAAATATGAGATTGAAGACAATCACAGACCAGAAGTACCTGATAATATCAAGTATTGGCAGATTTTTGAGGATGACAAACAGGTGGTAATATTTCTCCAAATAACTGATGAGTTTACAAACATAAATATTGATGATGAAAATTGTTGTGATCGAGAAGAAGACGTAGACATGTTTTCAAATGAATATTGTTTCCAAAATCAGATTGTTGGTAGAGACATTTTTCAGCTCAAATGTCTCTAGCAAGAATCAATCTGACATTGATCAGCTAGCTCTTATTCGACAATTAGTCCTGATGATGAATCTCGATTCAGATTCGAAACGTCAATGACGAAATGACACCAACTGTGGATTATCCGAACAACACATGCGAAACTCCTCACCACAGAAAATTAAAAACAACGATAATTTCATCCCTAAAGGATTGGTTCCATTGTAAAATATTTTTGACAATAATGATGTGGAAAGGAACCCAAAAATCACTGCAAATGATGAAGAAATAAAGGATTGTAACATTGGGACTCAGGAATGTCCTAAAATCATCAAACTGTCCAAGACACTCAGTCCAGATATCAAGGAGAGATATATCATCCTAATGAAGGATTTTTCAGATGTTTTTTCTTAGAGCTATGAGGATTTGAAGGTTTATGACACAAAGACTATTCAACATGTTATTCCAATAAAAGATGATCAAAAACCATTTAAACAAAAATTGATAAGGATCAATCCTTTATTGCTTCCATTAATTGAGAAAGAGGTGAAAAAATTGTATGATGCTAAGATTATAGTGTCTTTGAGATTCTCTAAATGGTTGGCCAACTTAGTTCTTGTTAGAAATAAAAGTGGTGAAATAAGGTTGTGTGTAGACTTCTGAAATCTCAACATGGTTTCCCTCAAAAATAACTATCCTATTCCCAATATGGACTATATTTTGCATAAAGTGATTGGGTCACAGAAAATGTCAATGCTTGATGGATTTTATGGATACAACCAAATCATGGTGCATCCTGATGCTCAAGAGAAGACAACCTTCACAACACCTTGGGGTACATTCATGTATGCAAAAATTCCTTTTTGGCTAATGAATGCAGGGGGAAAACTCCAAAGAGCTATCGACATAGCTTGTGTTGATGAAAAATATAAGTTCATTGTCATTTATTTAGATGATATTACTGTTTTTTCATATTATGATGATGAGCATTTAAAAAATTTGAAAAGGGTTTTTCAGAAGTGTAGGAGGTTTGGCATTTCAATAAATCCCAAGAAATCCAACTTTGGAACGAAAGAGGGTAAACTACTTGGTCATATGATCTCAAAAGAAGGAATAAAGATAGATCCCAACAGGGTTGCTGCCATTCTGAAAATTGATACTCCCAGGAGGAAAAAAGAGGTACAATCCTTTATTGGAAGAGTAAACTTTATGAGGAGGTTTATCCCTAATCTGGAATAAATCATAAATTTCATTACTATCATGATCAAGAAAGGTAGTGAGACTAGTTGGACTCTAGAAGCTAGGAAATCCTTTGAGGATATAAAGGTAGCATTGAACAAAGCACCAATATTATCCAGTCCAGATTATGCAAAGGATTTCATCTTAATCTATTTTGCATCAGAAAACACCATTGTTGGAGTTTTGTTGCAGAAGAATGAACAAAATTTTGAAAGGCCCATAACCTATTACAACATAACTTTGAAAGATTCTCCATTGAAGTATGACATCATGGAGAAGCAAGCATATGCACTGGTAAAATCCCTAAAAGAATTTAGAATTTACATCTTGCATTCTCATGTTGTTTCTTATGTGCCCAGTAATGTTGTGAAAGATATCCTGACACAGTATGATCCTAAAGGAAGAAGAGGAAAATGGATAGATATTTTGTTAGAATACAATCTGGAGATAAATCCTACAAAGATGATCAAAGGCTATGGGCTTTCCAAACTGATGACACAACCAAATTATGATGTTTTGGAGATAAATGTTATTGCAGATTTGTCCGAAAATTCAAAATAAGAAACAGTTCCACAGGTATCCTAGAAGTTTCTTGAATATCCATGGTATGTTGACATTATATATGTGTATCTAGGTTTCTGAAATTAAAAGCAACATTTTTTTTATTCTTAATGGTTCTCTATATTGGAAGGATCCATGGGGAATTTTGTTGTGTTGTTTATTGGAAGATGAGCTAAAACAAGCTATCAAAGAATTCCATAAGGGTGACCATGGAGGGAAAAATTATTGGAAAACCACAGTGCATAATATACCGAGAGCATAATACACAGTTTGTTCCTTAGCGCTAAACAAACTGTCATATCACTCTAAAATGGTCTAATCACATTTCAAATCATACTTGATAAGAATATGATTGTATTTCCCCACCCATATATCATTTCACACGACACTCTTCCATCGATCAAACCCCTATTCTTCAGTGAATTCGAAATACTTCACTCGCTACACAAGCTCTGCATACCCGCTACACAATCTCCACACAGTCAATGCATGCTACGCATCCCTTGTTCCTCTTTTTTTCACTACACAAAGACTGAAGGGATATATCTTGTGTATAACATTTATCCTGCATATATTACCTATGATCAAAAAACTTTCTTATTGCATTGTTGATCTTGTTTGACAAAATTTGAGCACACCCTAACCCAGTTTGTCCACTATGTAAAATTCCTTGTCAGAGTTTCAAGCCTTTAAACCACCTTGTCCTTACTAGTATCATTGTTTTAGCTAGATGAAAGAGATAAGTTCATTGTCATTTATTTAGATGATATTACTATTTTTTTAGATTCTGATAATGAGCATTTAAAACATTTGAAAAGGGTTTTTATAAGTGTAGGAGGTTTGTCATTTCATTAAATCCCAAGAAATCCAACTATGGAATGAAAGAGGGTAAACTACTTGGTCATATCTTATCAAAAGAAGGAATAAAGATATATCCCATCAGGGTTGCTACCATTATGAAAATTGATACTCCTAGGAGAAAAAAAGAGGTACAATCCTTTCTTGGAAGAGTAAACCTTCTAAGGAGGTTTATCCCTAACCTGGAAGAAATCATAAAGTTCATTACTAGCATGTTGAGGAAAGGTGTTGAGATTAAGTGGAGTCTAGAAGCTAGGAAATCCTTTGAGGATATAAAGTTAGCATTGACCAAAGCACCAATATTATCCAGTCCAGATTATGCAAAGGATTTCATCTTATTTTGTTTTGCATCAGAGCACACCATTACTAGAGTTTTGTTGCAGAAGAATGAACATAAATTTGAAAGGCCTATAACCTATTACAACAATACTTTGAGAGATTCTCTATTGAAGTATGACATCATGGAGAAGCAAGCATATGCAGTTGTAAAATACCTAAAATAATTTAGAATTTACATCTTGCATTCTCATGTTGTTGCTTATGTGCCCAGTAATGTTGTGAAAGATATCATGACCCAGTATGATCCTGAAGAAAGAATAAGAAAATGTATAGTTATTTTGCTAGAA
>ML795637.1:29830-51941 GCA_009831015.1 Picea engelmannii
ATCTACATAACTATGGCTAGCCCCTGAATCAATTAAAATAACAAGTGGTCGGTTGTTGATCATACCTTCCACTTCAATCATGTGTGATTGAAATTCCGCTTGCTTATTGTCCAGGGCTGCGTAGATCCTCGGCATTCTGCTGCACATATCCTCCACTGTTTCAGCTTGCTGAACAGTATGGATAGTTCTTGCTTTGTCTTTTCTGTGGGGGTAGTCTCTGTACCTATGATTCCCTTTACAGCCCCAACACTCCATGGGTGGAGGCCTTGGCATCTATTCACTCCCTTCAACTTTCCCGGGCTCTTTAAAAGATGACTATCCCCAAGGACTGTTTCTGAAAAAGGAAGGCTTGCTTCCCTTCTGCCTCTATTCTTTCTTAAACCTCTTCTGGTTATCCCAAGCCTTCTGAAAGGTAGGCTTTTCTCTCTGCTGTTCGTATAGCCATTTCTCCCTTCTTATGGTTTCTTCCATGGTCTTAGGATTATCGTATTGAATCGTGTCACCAATGGAAGGTGGCAGTCCACTTAGATACCTCTGAATTTTAACAGCCTCGTCTTTAATGAATGGGACAACTTCGATAGTTCCAAAAAACTTCGTTCATACTCATCAATGGTCATACTTCCCAACTTGAGTTCGAAGAACTCCTTCATCTTTCTATCATAGTATCTTTTAGTCAGGTATTTCTTCTTGAAATACCTCTTAAACTCCTTCCACGTGACCTCTTTCTCTCTGATGTGCTGCACTTGCACAAACTGATCCCACCACATGGAGGCTTTTCCTTTTAGTTGGTACATTGCAATTCTTCCTTCTGCATGGGCAGAATAGTTCTGCAGTTGGAAGTATTTCTTCATGCCCAACAACCATGTCTCGACATCTTCCTCCTTCTTATGTTCTCCATCGAATGTTGGAGGTTTAATTTTATTCATCTCTCCTTTCAATTCCTCCCTTCCAGATTTTCGATGTTTTCGGGTAGGGGATGGGCTCGAACTGCTGTGTGTCTCCCTGTCTGAATGTTTTTGGGAGCGACTGTGATGTCAGCTACCACTCCTCGATCTGCTTCTTCTCCCATGATTTCTGCGACTCTCTGTCGTACCTGTGTCTCTTCCCTTCTCAAGTTTCTTCTCTATTCTTTCCAGACTCTGCAAGAATTTTAAGTTTAATTTCCCTTGCCGATCCTTTACTTTCATGAGCTTTCGTCTATTAGCTCGACGCTCCTTGGCCTCTCTTTGCAATCCTTCAAGGATTTTCATTATATGTCCTTCCTTATCCATCTCCTTTCCATGCCCATTAGAGTTCGATCCTTCAACTCCCGGGTTAATATCCTTTCCTTCCTGTTCATCTTCTATTTCAGGGGTAAACTGCACTTTTCCCCACTCCATACTCGACGTTGATTAACTGGAGTACTGCCCTCCGTTAACTCTGCACACACACTGTGCAATCAAATTTGAAATTTGTCAGGCCATTTAAACCTTCACAAACAATCCACAATATTTATAACTAATACGAACAATAACGAAAGACATTTCAACTTCACAAGGTTTTCTGAGCTCTGTCTGCCTCTGTGTTTTTTGGATGTCCGAAACTTCAATATCTGATATTTCGGAACATTCAGGACCTTGATTTTCGGTACCCAGGATTTCGGGTTTTCGAAACTTCCATCTTCTTGGCTTTTCGGGACTTAAAGTTTCGAGGTTTCGGCCCACGAAGCTTTCAGACCCACTTGTTCTCCAAACCCTGACTTCCGAAATTCCGACTCACTCTTCCCTACGGGTCCACAACACAGCTGTTGCCCACTACCACGGTGACATGTGGAAAGTTCATGAGGATCCACGTAATTTTCAACGACATCATCGGGTCCCATTGGCACGTGGTACAACTCCATGTTTCCATGTGGCACAGTTCCCAATTGAGGTTTCAGGTATCAGGGTTTCATGATCCCCGACGTCGAGAGTCACTGCCTTCTCCAACTCCCGATTCGCGATGTGCTCCTTTTTTGGGTTTAGCCCCTTCCGGCTATACCAAGGTCCACATGACCGCTACCACAAGACTGCAGTCTTGGCTCTCATCGGGATTTCGACGTTTGTGATGACACAATGCGCATGTCCCCAGGACTCGCGATTTCCTGAATCCCGATTTTCGATGGATGACTCTTCTATCGGGACTTTCCCCGATCTCCGATGCACCCCCCTTTAGTGGCTTCTTTCCACTTGGCTAAGCTCTTAAATCCATGTGACCGGCTCCTATATGACCACAACAATAAACCCCATTGGGATTTTGGGGTTTACGATGTCGAAATACCCGTGTCTCCAGGACTCGCGATTCCCCGAACTGCGACGTGCCTTTTTTTTCCATGATAGCCCTTCGGCTATAGGCTTCGTGCCATATGACTGTTGGGTTGTGACCACAGCCTTATCCCTTATCGAGGTTCAGAGTTTTGTGAGTCGAAACTCACCTGGACCTCTTGTCAATGGTCTCCCCGATTTCCCGATGCGTCGATTCTCCTTCAAACTGACAACTGTCCCCCACTGATCGGGGTTTTGCGGATCGCGATTTCAAAGTGTATGAATCGCTTGTCACCGGGGTTCCTGATTTCCCAATGAACTTCAAACACCGATGGACTTACTCCTTGTCCGGATTTTCCCCGATGGCAGATCTCTGCAATGTGTCCCCTAATATGAACGGTCCAGATCTTGTCGTGAAATCGCGGATCGCGATTCCGTGTGACAAGATTTCTATGTGCTCGAGAACTATGATTCTCTGATTTCTGACTCTCTCCGGGATTCTAACATGTGTCCTCCATTTTTTGGACGGTCTGGATCTATTTCATAACTTTCACCCCTAGTCTCGAAGGTTTAACCCTCAGACATCTCCCAAATGATCCTACAGCTGTCGGGTTTTTCGACCGAGATCTGATAGCTCAGATTCTCTCTCGCTAATTCAGATCTTTCACCCCTAAATACTAAGATTTAAACTTCGGGCATCTCTTGATAGATCCAACAGCTGTCAGGTTTTCCGACTGAGATCTGACACCTCAGACCGTTCCTAACCAAATCGGGATTTCACGTATCGCGATTTTCCAATCCCCTGTGCAATATCCAAAGGCTTTTAACCTTGTGCACAATTTTTCCAGATCCGACGGTCACGAGGGCTCGCCTTCCCTCCTGAATGGATCCTAAGGTTCTAACACCATTGGTGTAAAGACCTGTCTCCCTGTGGTCATAGACCATACCAGCTGCGGTTTCACAGCACCGCTAAACCTCCTGAGCTTAAAAGCTCATCAAGTATCTCCTTGATGCTTCAGAGCAAACCAGGGTCCGAAATTAATCCTCTTGACTGAATTTCCCCTCGCATTCTCAGTCCAAAGACTGCTCCACTGGCCCATCTAGGCTCAGTGTCGAAAACTCGCTCTGATACCAATTTGTAGTTTACCTTTTCACTACCGAGGTTTCCAAACCTCTCAGTTACCATTCTATACATGGATTTTTACATAATCCATACAGACATTATAAGCACATGCATTTAAGCAATTAAACCCACTTAAATCTCAGAGTAAAATATATAAGTTGCTGCTACAATTAAACAAGACATAGCATTTAACAGTAATTCATTTACACAGCGGAAAACATGATACATAAACAACACGGTCATGCACAACAGGATTAAAGCATAAATCAAATACTTATCTTTTAATAGCTGTAGAAATCACCGACCAAGTGCAGGCCTTCCATGAACCTCCTAGCCTTAAACCACACTGTTCATCAGCTCAATAGTGGGTCACCCCCGAGTTGGGACCAAGCTCCACCCCAAGGCAAGGAATCCTAGGCTAGGCTGAGGTTATAGGGAATTCAGTCATACACAACCACCAGGAAGAACGCTCTCCAGGAATCTCCCATGCTCACTGACCACAGACCCTCATTCCCCACATGCTTGTTCCACCCCAGGAGAGTGCACCTTCTCTGTCACCTGGACAGTCCTTCGGCTGCCAGTCTCCCTTACCTTGGGTTACAGGAGCAGACCGGACCGGAAGTCTCCGGGTTCTGTGGCAGCTACAGGGTTCCTTCCAAGAGCTCTCTCCTTCCTCTGCGCGCTCTCTCACCTAGAGGGAGTCGCTCATAGGCCAATAAGCCTCACACAGTCCAGTACTGCGTGGTCACAACAACCCACGGGGAAGACAGACACAGGCTTCCCCAAACCGGTTTAGCAGTCACAGGATGATCTGACGGTCCTGATTTCAGAACAGGGACTCCACGCAGAGGCTAGCTTAGCTTCCTCGAATAAAAAAGATACTTCCACTCAAATTCAGCACAGGCTTCCCGTTCAAGGAATACGCACACAGGTTTTCTCAGAGACAGACACAAACTCCACAGCTCTGGATAGGGGTGTACACAGATTCTTCAGGACAAACACAGGCTTTCCTTCCTGTATCAGAATTACATGAGGGTCTCTTATAGACTGGCTTCCCCTGATCCCCCTTAGGACAGTCAGATCGAATGGATGAGAACCCCCCCTCACGGCTTACTTCGTCTATTTTATTTGCATGCACCACGGTTGACACTTGTCACCCTAGGAACTGCATGCGTTCCATCCACACGCCTTCCTCCCACCACTTGGGAAATCACGTGTCCTTCCAAAAGGACTTAGGATAAAACCATATGATGCACATATCTTTTTGAAACAATAATAAAATATTATTTCCAGGTTTAAGCCCCTAGGCTCATCACTCAGCCCCCTTTCCCACCTTCCAACCCCTAGTTCCTTACCGACTCTGTGGATGCTCAGTCCCCCTTCACTCATTCATCATGGTCGGTCTGCACTTGATGGTGTTTATATTTTATTGATTATTCTACATACATACAAGTACAACAACAGGCTCCTGGCCTTCAAACACTTAGGCTTCCTGGGCTAACAAACACATAAGCCTTCCAGCTTATACAAAACTTGGCTCACCAGCCTACAGAACACATTTACAATTCATTGCATATATCATGATTTGTAATGGGGCTCGGCCTTGGGGACACTACACAATCCTTTAGATTTTCCAAGGATAAATCTGACCCAATACTTGGCCCAAGATTTTACCAAATTCCTTGCCCTGGTGGAAAATCATACATTGGCCAAACTGGAAGATCCTTCAAAGCCCGCCTCAAAGAACACATCACTGTCACAACCCATAATCACATTTCTAAATCAACTATTGTTGAACACTCTTTCAATTCTAAACATCTAATTCGTTTTGAAGAAACCATAATCTTGACCTCAACACCCTATTACTCTTCTCGAGTCATACACAAAATTCTTGAAATCRAAAAACATCCTAACAATTTTAACCATGAAGACAAGTATAAACTTATCCAATTYTGAAAATCTTTCATTCATTGAATTAGACAATCAAACCAAACTTTATTATGGCTTTCCTATGCCACCCTTTCCTCGTCTGTTCCTACAAACCCCCCTTGCCTTTGTTAAAAATTCTCGTCAATCCAATCTCTGATTAATTTTTAACATCCTAAATCCATAATTTTCAATTTAATCATCCTAAATCCATGATTTTCAATTATTCTCATTACTAGCCTCTAATCAATTCTAACTATTATGTAATTGGTATTCACTATATACTTATTAATTAATAATTATTATTTACTAACCATTCTTTTAAATTTATTTTTCATCTTTTCCTCTATTCACACGTTCTCTTCTTTAACATGTTTTCCACCTTCCTAAATTATTTAATTTTTAATTATTATTAATTATGGATAGCTATATTATTATTTAATAATTATTGTTTATTAACTATATTATTATTATTTATTAACTATTCTCTTATCTTTAAAATTTATCCTTTTATTATATCCTTTTACTTTACTAATAATAACAAAATAACTCTCATTTTTTCACAACAACTAATTTATAATGGATGTCTATATTTTTCCCTAACGATCATATTATCTTCAACTTTATGTTTGACAACACATGTATTCCAACAGAGGATGAACACCTTCAGTAACCACTCACACAACTATATCAAAGATCAACACACTGATGTTTTGACGTGGTAAAACCTCTACGGGGAAACATCCACGATCCTAATGAACGTGACCACTTGGAGCAGTTTATTAATGCAAAATAAAATGATTACAGAGAGATTTTACAAGAGAGTTTCTCACAATCAATGATCAACAAATTATCCTCCATGCTCTTTAAATAGATATCATGGACCAATCAAGTGTTAAGCCATGAATCAATGGTTGTTAAGATCGAGAAAAATATGAACCATATGATCACTCTATGTCGGGAACATATCATGATTGTCTGATTTCTTAACTACAAATGCATACTAATTCATACTAAAGAAACACACTTTTACCTAATGACACATTAGACCAAGTAGTTCTTAACTAACTCCTAAGTGTCTAAATATCCTAACATCCCCCCTTAAGAACAACTTGGGATATGATTGAAGGATTTACAATAGTGACACAATAGGAGAAGGAACGAGGCATTAGAGCCTATACCCCCTTAATGAAAACTTTCTGAACTCTTAGCATAGATCGAAGTTTGGAAAACTTCGCTTCTGTAATAGACTTTGTGAAAATGTCTACAACTTGATCTTCTGTAGGGAAAAAGAGTACTTCAATAACTTGATCATGAATGAGATTTCCGATGAATTGCATGTGTATCTCAATGTTTTGTTGTGCTGATGTTGAACTAGGTCTTTGGTGAGCTTGATGACACTCTGATTGTCACACCAAAGGCTGGTCAGATGTTGCTGCTGGAGGCCAAACTCTAAAAGAATCTTTTGAATCCATAAGGCTTCTTGACTTTCATTACCGTTGCTCGGTACTGTGTTTATGCTAAAGAAAGTTCAATAGCCTGTTGTTTATTATAGGCCCAAGTGACAGGTCTTGAACCAAGGCTAAAAACATATCCTGCAGTAGACTTCTGATCATCAGGGTCGTCGACCCAATCTAAATCAGTGAAACCAACCAATAAAGGAGTCCCCTCTAATCTGTAATGTATACCAAACTGAACTGCACCACAAACATACCGAAGTATTCTTTTAGTTGCTTTCCAATGTCTTTCATGGGGTGTTTGCATATAACGGGAAACAAGACCAACAACAAAGGAAAGATCAGGAAGGGTATGAGTCAAGTATAAGAGGCTACCAACTAAATGATGGTACAAGGTGGCATCAACTTTGGGAGAAGTATAGGTGGCAACAAGCTTGACTCCAGACTGGAAGGGAGAAGGGGCTAGTTTACAATCATCCATGTAAAAGAGATGAAGAAGGTCACAAGCATACTTAGATTGGGAAAGAAAAATTCCTTCATTGTTTTTCAAAACTTGGAGGCCAAGGAAATAGTGCAAAAATCCTAAGTCTGTCATTTCAAATTTCTTCTTAAGGTTGGTTTCACACGGTTTAAAAGTTTTGAGTCACTATCAGTAAGGATAAGGTCATCAACATAAAGGACAAGGATTATGAGATGACTTCCTACTTTCTTGGTATATACATTAGGATCAGAATGACATCTAGAGAATCCAGTGGAAAGAAGAAAGCTGTCCATTTTGGCATATCAAGATTAGGGAGCTTGATTGAGACCATAAAGAGATTTCTTAAGGTGACAAACAAGGCTAAAGTCATTTTGGACATAGCCAAGAGGTTGTTCCATGTAGATTTCTTCTTGCAAATCTCCATGCAAGAAGGTGGATTTAACATCCATCTGATGGACCTCCCATTTATGTGAGGCAACAAGGGAAAGAATAAGTCGAATGGAATTCATTCTAGCTATAGGGGAAAAGGTTTAATTATAGTCAATTTGACACAGAACCCCCAACCATCATGTTGGAGTCCGCACAGGATCTTTCAATTTCACCCCTCCCGAGTCTGATTGACTCCTAGGTTCCTCCACAAGGAATCCTACACACACACAACAACAGTGTTTTTCCATAGGTCCTTATGAGTATGCCCCGTGTGAAACAACATAAAGCACCACTCAACTCCCCTGACCACAATAAAATAATCATGCCCTTTTCCCTTATCGATACTTTCCTTTTCTTTTCTTTTTTGGGATTTTGTGTTTCGCGATTGCGCAAATCCTATTGTCGACGTTCTCGACCTTTCCACCTTTCGAAACCAGAAATGTCAATTTTCCCGAAATTCCAAAATACCACTTCACAATATCCTGGATCTCACAACTTCAAAATTTTAAATGCAAGGGCCCAAGCTCATTGTCCTTAGGAATTTTGGTATTCCGAATCCAGAAATGCCGAAATGATTTTCTTTTCCTTAGGATTTCGCGAATCGAGAGTTCAAAACTCTCGATTCCAAATCACTATCTCCTTGAGATCCCAGATCCTAAAACGTCGAAATGTCGAAACGCTCCTCCAAAGGTATTTCATGTTTCACGATTTCAGAGCTTCTAATGTGGAGCACTCTACTCCTTGTCAACAGGAATGCCAAAATGTCGATTCTTGAAATTCCGAAATTCATCCTAGACTATTCTCTTCGCGATTCGGGAGTTAGAGTGACCAAGGGTTTTGGATTACACTCCGGACTCACAAATCCTGAATTCCTGAAATAATCTGATGCTCCAGTATATCACGATCATTGGTCCATGTTGACTCCTATTACCAGAGTGATGAATTTGTCCCTCCTTATCCACATTGTAACTTCTCTGGATCTTACGGTTTTCGTGATTTCGGGAGTTCTCCTCAGAGAATTCTGACCGCTTGATTTCTTCCTTGACAGCTCCTTCGAAATGAACCAGTATTCTTATACTGGAACTCAAATCCTGTGAAATGACTTTGAATTTCCCCTTTGAACACTTCAAAGGCGTTAACCCTTCTGAGCTTTTCTATGACAACTTCAAATCACAAAAGAACTCCTGCATGCACTCCTTGGGACAATCCTTCAAATACTTCTGGGTATTTGAACTCACGACTCTATTCACTATCTCTGCAACAACAGTCCTTCAATCTCTCAACCTTAGTTGATAAGTTCTACGGTCTCGACCAGTCTGCGCACACCTTGCACGGCTTCTGTGCTTGTCTTGCACTTCTGTTGAAACAAGAACAATGATATCCCTCCTGATCTTTCAGAGATAAACTCTAAGCCTTCGTCAATGCACTCCTTGCAGATGTTTCACTGCACTTCTTGCAGGAACCCCTTTCTCAGGAAGACAAACAATTGAAACTCATTCTCTTTCTCTCTCAAACTTCAAACACTTAACATGAAATCATACATACACATCATAGCATCACAAAAAATGCATGACAGAGAGAATAAAACAACTGTAAGCAAACCATTCAACATGTAAAAACATAAAACATCATAACACCATGAATCTGAATTAAAGCTTCATAAATTAATTCAAATCTCCTATACATGAGTTCTTCTCTACATCTCTTCTGCTACAACTCTATGCTAATGATCCAATAATACAATGATTCAAAGATGAGGGTGTCTATATCTTTTTTCCCTCCTGGTCCTAAAACTGTCTAATCCGGAATTTAAATCTACCTAGTTTCATTAACTATACATAAATGCCTCTACCTCCTATAGATGAGATTAAATCACTCATGATCTATTTACAATACACAAGTATGCTTCCATTTAACCATTACATTAATTCTTCAAAAACATTTCCAAAACATGTAAAATGTATGTTGCACTTTCCATCTGTCTTCTGCCTTCATTCTTGCTTGGATGGTTGCTTGCGATGCTCCTGCATCACAATTCCTTCAACTTGGAAAAATCATTTGGAAACTAACCGAACCTTGTGTCTTTCAACACTTCCATATGATTCATACTTAGTTCTATAGACCCATTTACATCTGACAAGTTTTCTTCCTTTTGGAAGAGGTACAAGATCCCAAGTATCGTTTTCCATTAAATAACGATACTCTTCATTCATTGTTGTATCCCAATATGGATGACCTGAAGCTTCTGCAAATGTCTCTAGATCACGAATCTCTGAAACTTGAGCCAAAAGAGAAGAGGCTCACTAAAACTATGAACATGTTCGACGATGATACGAAGGATCATCAACAAGATCACCAACTTCTTCTCGCGTTGAGATGACCCACTAGAAAGCGATGGAGATGGAGCTGGTGTGGGTTCAAAGGACTCATCTGGAGGAAGGTGAGCAAGCGGAGGTGGATTTTAATCCTCAATGTCATCATCTGAAGAAGAAACCATAATATAAGAAGACACAAACGTTGAAGATGGCTCGCAGTCCGAAGAAGGCACAAACGTCGAATTAGGCTCGCAGACCAAAGAAGGCACAGATGCTGAATTAGGCTTGCAGGCCAAGATATTTTCATCAAATTTAACATCTCTTCTAATAATAATTTCATTAAAATGTGTTTGAAGAAGTCTATTACCTTTGACATCTTCAGAATAACCAACAAATATATACACTTCTCACTTTTAGGATGCAATGCTTTCCTTTTCTCATCAAGAATGTGAGCCCATGCTATACTGCCAAATACACGTAAGTGACTTACATCTGGTTTAATTTTAGTCCAAGATTCTTTCGGTGTTATATTTGTAAGCGCCTTTGTGTGAGTTCGATTTACTATGTAATTTGCACAGTTAATGTCTTCCACCCAATAGTTTAGACTTAATCCCTTAGATTGAATCATACAATTTTCCATTTCTTTTAATGTGCGGTTCTTTCTCTCAACAACACCATTTTGTTGTGGTGTATATGGAACAATGTGTTGCATTTGGATGCCCCGTGTAGTGCAATAACTTGTAAAATTATTGTTCACATATTTTCCTCCATTATATGTTCTTAACCTTTGAATTTGATGTTCGGATTGCTTTTCTACAAGGGCCTTGTAGGCCAAAAATTTGATAAAAAACTTCTCTCTTAAGTTTTAAAAAGTAAACCCAAGTACGTCTGTAAAAGTCATCAATGAAATTTAAGAAATACTTGCACCCAGAAAAGAAGGAGAAGAAAGTGGACCACACAAATCACTGTGAACAAGCTGCAAAGAGCTCAAGGCATGCCAAGAGGCACGTTTGTTAAAAATGTCCTGATGATTTTTGCCGAGAACACAACTGAAACAAACACCATCTCTGCATGAAACATGAGGACGAACAATCACTATCTGTTGATTACATAGTTGCTGCAATGAGCAATAGTTTAGATGACCAAACCGCTCTTTCCAAAGTTTGCTCAAGTCATCGCTGTGATAAACAAAAACTGATGAAAAAGATGATGACCCAAAGTTGTCAAACTTGTACAACTTGTTAATATCATCAACAATTCTAGTTGCAAGAACATGCTTAGGATCTTTTAGATCCTTGATTACAACTTGGTGAGGTGAAAACTCTATGGTTTTACCTTCACCTAAATGAGTGATTTGATATACTAATATAAGTTTACCAAAAAGACTTGGAACACATAATACATCATTGAAATGACCATTTTCTACTTGAACTATTCCAGATCCTTCAACACTAAGAGATCTATAATCACCAACAAATATTTTCTTGGTGTTACATTCATTTAGAGCATAAAATATGTCTCTATCCTTAGCCATATGATAAGATGCTCCAGAATCAATAAGCCACTCTTCAGAAGTAGAAGTAGAAGTTGTATTAAAGGAGAAACCAAAAGAAGAAAGTGCATKTCCATGAGAAGAATAAGAAGTAGAATCAATATTGATGTTGTGCTTCTTCATCACTGCTTCTAAAACAACCATCTTCTTGAAACATTTGACTCATCATGACCATCTTTATCACAAAAGTTGCAATGTTTGTCAGTCTTCTTATTTTTATATTTTGATCCTTTGTCACCATTAGGAGCTAAAGTTGTCTGAGTGTGTTTGGGACCCTTATATTGCTTGTTTTTGTGGCAAGGATGTTTCTTCTTGTGATTCTTTGGTTTATCTTTCTGATGGATGACTAAGTCTTTGTAGGAGGTACTTGCAACATTGTTCACTACTAGTTGTACACGCTTATCTTGCTCTCTAATAAAAGAATGACAAAAGTTCTCAAGAGTGGGTTTTACATAAGCTGTCCCTAGAGCCTCTTGCATGGCATAAAATGTAGATACAAACACAGAATATGCACTACCTAGCTTAGAAAGAATAAGATAGATGCAATGATCTTCATTTATCTTTATCTTACATTCTTCACATAAAGTTCTGAGTGTTTTAAACTTAGATAGAAATTCTTCAAGGCAAGAAAAATCACTTTGAATTAAAGTCAATACTTGATTTTCTAACTGTTGTGCTCGAATAATATTGTGTTTACCAAACACAGATTCAATCTTTTCCCAAGCTTCTTTGGGTTTATCAATTGATTGAAGGTGGAACCTTAAATCAGGAGAGATGGGCATTTCGATTAATCCATGTGCTTTGTCATTCCTATTATCCCATTTGACTTTCTTATTAGCATCAGTGGGTGTTGTTTCCTTTCTCAAGGTAATCCTGTACAAGCCTTTACTTCTTAAATAAATCCTCCATATGGGATTTCCATTGGAAGTAGTTGGTGCTGGTAAGAAAAATATTACTTGAATAAACTATATCAAATATGTAGATAATATGGATTCAAAAACTAAAATTAATGATCTAGATGGAAAGATCTTGAAAAATTAGGCAGTTTAAAAAAAAACAACACTGAAAACAGACTTCGGATATGAAAGTTATGCCCTTTTAAAAAAAGACATAAACGGTAACCAAAGGACCACGTGATGGTGTAAGTTGCTTTATGAAGTGATCAACTTTTATAAAAAGAAGTGGGGATCACTTTTACAATGAAGTTTATTTATTAAAGAAATGTTGCATGCAAAATAAATAACTCTAAAATATTAAAGCTACTTATAGTGATTCACTTTTATACTTGAAGTGAAATACATTTTACAATGGAGTATGACCTTTTTAAAAAAAAGTAACAAAAAGAGAGACTTGAACTCAAGACCTCTTACTTAATAAGGAAACTTTTAACCAAATGGTCTAGCAAAACATATTGTATTCTTTAGCAAGAGGATTAGGGTTGTTGTTGTGGAAGACGACCTTGGAGAGAGTGTTAAAAAAAACCTCTTTTCAAAAATGAATTTTTTTTCGCTTCTTGATGACAACAAGGGTTAGATCTTGGTTAGCTTGCCCAGAAAATGCACTTTTTCCTATATGTTTGTGATTTTGATACCATGTTCGACAACACATGTATTCCAACAGAGGATGAACACCTTCAATAACCACTCAAAAAACCAAATCAAAGATCATCACACTGATTTTTTGACGTGGTAGAACCCCTACGGGGAAAAATCTATGACCCCAACCAATGCGACCACTTGGAGCATTTTATTAATGAAAAAGAAAACGATTACAAAGAGATTTTACATGAGAGTTTCTCACAATCGATCATCGACAAATGACCCTCCATGCCTTTTAAATAGAGATCATGGTCCAATCATGTGTTAATCCATGGATCAATGGTCGTTAAGGTCGAGGAGAATATGAACCATTAGATCACTCTATGTTAGAAACATATCGTGACCATCGGATTTCCTAACTACACATGCATACTAATGCATATTAAAGAAACACACTTTTACCTAACAACACATTAGACCAAGTAGTTCTTAACTAACTCCTAAGTGTCTAAATATCCTAACACTTGATATACTCCCTACCCCAAAACTCTTTTCACACCTATTGCTTCAACATTCCTTGATGATGGGTGGTGTTTCCACTTGAAAGGTTGGACGTTTCAAAAGCTCCATACATAGTTTATTTCCAGAATTAAAAAATTAGCATTAAGATAATTTTATTAGTGTCCAACAAATGACCACAAATAGGTCAACATGACTGCTAAGTACATTTTTGAGAATACAAAGTGGGAGTGCTAAAGAAACTCTTGGAAAATCATGATATACACAAATCTATCTTATGCTGAGAATAATTCAAAACCTAAAGCCATAATAGCATGGAGGAGTGAAACAAATTGATGGTGAGAGACAATCAAGTGCGATGAAGAATTGAAAGCCAAGAACTATTGGACCTCAAAGGGAGATGTCACGCTTGGTGGGTGATCAACATTCTTTGATGCCCTATATCCTAATATTTAAAGTCTAAGGAAAGAAACTCCTCATAAATGAATGATTGGATGATTTGAAATATTTGGGAGATAAGGTATGGGATATGTCTTGTTGTATGGATGCAAAATCTTGCAGCTGAGACATGGATGAAGCACCTTAATAATCAATGCAGTGTGTGTTGTCTCAAGGGGTTGAGGCGACATGATTGCAAGGTTATAGTTGGTCAAGCATCAATGGCATCCTAGGATCACACTGATCTGATGTATGTAGTGTTTTTGTCTACTTGCCTCTTGAGGCCTTTGTTTGATACAAGTACTAGAAATAAATATATAATTAGTCAGACCGGGTTTGGACAAGGCTAAAAACAACATACTAAGTGAGATAACATGGGTGTTAGAGATCTACGTAAAAGGCCATCTTGGGGATTAGATAACATGGGTGTTCAACCCATGTAACCTGAATAAACCATATGATGATGTCCTCTTTGGTGATCCCATTAAACATTTTCTTATTTGATAGGAGTAGACCGGGGGCATCAATATTGTATCTAAATCAGGGGAGGTGGTATCAAAACAAGATCCCTCTGCAAATGAGCAATGAGCTCAACCAAATGTATTATAAGTGGCTATGGGTTTTGAAGAGATATTTGCAACATTTATATATCTATCTTTTTCTTTTTCCAAGGAAAACCTCATGAGGAATTAGAAGGGATGCTTCCCCACAATTATAGATGGCATCCCTAGTAACCCTGTTCGTGTACTAGTTCCCCTAACTGAGCGGTTAAAACTAATGTTATGAGGAAAATCACTCTATGGCATGGGGGTAATCCACAACAGACATAAATGACTGCAGAAATCAACTCCAATCTCAAATATGCTATATAAAAAAGAATGCTAACAAGACAAGATAAATATCCTACCTCATCTGGATCTCCAAAGATGACCATCGTTGAGCACTCGACTCAAAGCTATACACCTGAAACTTGTCCTCAACAAACAAGATATACAATCATATGGTGATAATATATAAAGTTAGCACATATAACAGCATAATCCATCAATATTCATAACAAATATGCCCATGTAATAACAATTCAAATATTTGCAAGACATTAATTGGACAAGAAAAGAGTATTTCTATTATAATATGATCAACAAAAGTGTATGAATAACAAAATTTTGTGTCGGCACATCTCAGAACCGAGAAACTAAGTCCCTTTGAGCTGGGCCTCCACCACTTCAATACTCCACCAAAGGAAAGCTCATATAAGAGAGACAATGAGGTTCTCCATCAGAGAGGGAAGAGCTTGGGGGCTGAACAATGTGTTTAGACTTAAAAGGACAAAGGGATGTAGACTCAATATGAAGTGAATGATTTCTCTAGAGTAACTTTTCTCTCAAAGTTGAATTTTTCTCCTTTCTTCTATAGCTTGGATATGGCCAATTTATCGCCTTCAAATGGAACTGAAGGATCGAGTCGGAACGTTTCCAGTATATGGAAGGTCAAGGATCATGGATCTCATGACGTGACATGGAAACCTGACACCATTTTTAATTTTTGGCACACAACCCGATCTACGCAGGCTGTAATGGTGCAACTTGCATATACACATGATGTATAGCTGTTAGGGCACGCATATGTGGAAAAATACAATTTTTAGCTCTAATAATTGCAAAAAGGGGACTTCAAGTATGCATAGGGAAATGGAAAAGGCCTCCTGATCAAGTTGCATGGGGTGAGGCAAATCTTGCTATAACATCTAACACCCAATGGCATGGAACTAGCCAAAATCCTAACAACATTGACCACAAGTAATTGAGCTAATCCCTTTCCCCACCCTCCCTCCTCTCTCTCTCTCTCTATATATATGAGGATGATTCTGATTTACAACTACAACAAGCACACCCTTTCTTATTATAGGAATCTTACAATGAACTATAGCTGCATACAACATAAATATTTAACATTCTTCATGCTCAAAATCACTTTGGCTAAGACAACCATTGGGAATGTCTATTCTTCTAAATTCATCCAGTGCTTGCACCTTGCCTCATCCATAAGAAATGGACTGCTTATGTATGCCATATGTCCTACTTGCATAGGTGAGAGGGTATGAGATGGACTGGCATCTCTCTTTACATTTTGAACCTTGATGGGGTATAAAACACCCATGTTATACCATCTAACTAAGACCCTGTTAACTACAACTTATATACTTTATGATATAAACTATTTATTGTAATCCATCCACCCAAAAAAATTATAATATTATCTTCATTCTCTAGTAATAGTTGAAAATCACATCTTACTTTTATGAAAATACTACATAAAATTTCTTGATTTTATAAACTCAATTTTGTCAAATAAATCATGATGCATGGTTCAAAATATTAATTCAATGGATTTATGGTTAATGTATTTTTGACTAGCGACAGCTTCAAAAGTGAAAGTCTGAAGCTCTATCCTTATTTGGTACTCTAGTTTCCCCACAACTCTAATCTGCACAAATTTCATTTGAAATAAGTTAGTGACTGAAAAGTTGCATTCATTTAAGACAAGCTAATGTACATCAATTTAATGCAGACTACATAAAATTTCTTTCCAAGTAGGAAATACCGTTTTGGAAACAAACATAAATTTATGCTAACAATGTTTCCTACTATTTTGTATTACTTGAAACCCTTGTGGAAGTTGAAAATGTGAGGAATACAATATTGTCTATTTTAGCTCAAATATCAAAGGAAAAGGGAAATGATATTTATGACACATTGAAATATAATGTAGTTTTTCTATAATATTTTCCAATTGGAATTGAGGACTCATGGAAAGAAAATGGGAAATTTGTTGGCTTCTAAGTGAACATGCAAGAAATAAAATCTTGCAGAACACCATTCCCATGTAGTCAGATACTAGATTGTTACATAATTTGGTTAATAGAAAATTTCAAGATAGAATGATATTCACAAGGTGTTCTACAATTCATATCTTGTTGAACTTACAAAGTTAAAAATGGCCATTAGTTCTTTCCTCTGTTCCATCTTTCTTTATTTTTCTTTCAATAAGATCATTGCCAATTATGTACTTATTATCCTAATTCCCATGCATAGGTTCTAAAGTTTTTCCCTCAAGTTGATCAAGGAATGAGGTTTTGATGCAGACCCCCCTTCTCCCCTCGGGGCTGCGTGACCTCCCGGTCTAGGATTGTTCACATCGAGGAGTCATATCGACTCTTTGGGCCTTTATTAGACCCCAATCAATCTACACAGGTCCCCTTTTCTCCTAAGGCGCAGGTCTTATGAAACCCGTAGGCCCTTTCTCTAGCACTCTCGACACTTTTCAATTCATGAGTGCTAGCCCCTTCTACTAGGACCCTCCCTACATGCGACCTCAGGATGTGACATTACGTAAACATGCGATTGCAGAGTAGTCGAAAGTGGTTTAAGACCACACGACTTTTCTCCCTGCAATCCTCCAACTGCCATGTATTCCCTTGAAAATACGGTTGTTTCGATTGCATCCCACTCTCAAATTTTTAACGTCCGAGCGTTTCCTGGCCCCACAATCAAGCATGACCATTGATATTGAAATCTTAGGTGGGGCCTCTCGATCGACGGTTAAGATCTTATCTCTTTAAATCAATGCCTCAGATCTACCCCTTTCAAGTCTACAATTGTGATTTTCTTCGCGATTCAGGTTTCATAGTTTTCAACTCTTGAACCTTACCTTCTCCGCATTGACAGATATCCTGCTACGTGTCCTCCTCAAATCGACGGCTCTAACTATTTTAGGATTTCAGACTTTGAAAATGTCAAATCTCAAATTTCACCTTCCCCCAATGGCTTTTATTCAAATCTCGTGATCCACTGTTGTGTGTCCCCCGCAGATCGATGACTATGATTCTTTTGCATCTTCGGGCTTCAGAAATCTCAACTCTCAACTTTCACTTTCTTTCGAAGTGCATAGATTACGGCCACACGTCCCTCTGGATCTAATGGTATAGATTCACTTCGGACTTCGGGTTTCAGGAATTTCAAATCTTAACTGAAACCCACAAGATTTTATTCAAAGTTCATGATCTGTCGACACACAACCCTTTGGATCTGATGGTCCAGATTCACTTCGAACTTTGAGTTTCGGGAGTTTCAACTCTCAAATGAAACTCTGAAGAAATTTTCCTGAAGTCTCTGATCTGTTGACACGTATCTCCTAGCGACCGACGATCAGGATCTACTTCGGCTATTTCACCTCCTCCTTGTCCACAAACTTCCGAAGTTGTGGATCTTGCACCACCTGTCTCCCTTGACGATGGATGGTCCCAAATCACTTCGGGACTTTGGGACTTTGGTAAGTCAATCGTCCTAGGAACACAAAGTTTAAATCTAATGCATTTTATTTTAGATAGGATGGTTGTCGATCCTTTGCGCTTAGATCCTATGACTGGGATCTATTCTTCTCCTCTATGCTCTCCTTTGCTCCTCTAAACGTTGATCTAACGGTCCAATCTTCTTTCTAGCAACAGATCTGATGGTTTTTGTCGCTCCTCTTCCTGATATTTTTCGTTCTCCTAGACTTAAGAAATTTTCTAAGTGTTCAAAGATTTTGGTCTTTGAATCTTCTCCTATGAAACTGGTTGAAAGGGTCTCAACTTTTCTTTTCCCCTTGAGCTTTGACAATAAAAATTGTCCTTGACTCTGGTGCACACTTGCGCTTTGCGTGCAAGTTCACACTACTCCTCTTGAGCTTCTAAATCTTGGAATAAGTTCACTTCTATGTGCACTCCTTGAAATTGACTAAGTCTTCAGACAAATTCATATTTTCAACACTTCATCTAAGCGTTGGCCTAGTGCACTCCTTGCAAAGATCTTCCTCTTGAACCTTGAACTCTTTTAGGTTCAATGACGCACTCCTTACGTTCGCTCAATTCACACTTGTAGGGATTTCCTACAGAGTATTCAGTAACTCTGTGAGTATATTTCTTTGATAATCTTCTCCTTGAACTTCGACAAAGAGTTCTCTTCATGCACACTTGCACCTGCTCAATGCCCACCTGGCAAAGATTTACATAGTTCTCAATGAATCTGTTTCTCTGTTCTCCCGCCACACAGTTTCTCCTCTAAGGTATTCAACGACCTAGAGGCTTCCCCTGAGTTGTTTTCACTCTAGTATGCCCTCTTGGCACATTCTTTTCTAACTCCATAGAGTTCCGATGCGCACTCCTTGCGCTGGCTACAAAAATTCCAATGTTCTATTGTGCACTCCTTGCACAGCCTAAATAACACATAATGATATTTCAACTCAAAAAAGATAGAGGAATCTATCTTCCTAATATAAATGAAACCTATCACACATATACAATATACATACACACACTCAGATAACATTCATTAGATGCACATAACCACACAGAAAGTTCATATGCAGAAAAAACTACTTTCTTTCTATTAAGATGAATGTCTGATTACAATATCTATAGGATGGATTGTAATAGAGTCTGAGATCTCTAAAACAAAATATTCTACCTCCTATTCAATAAGAGCACTCTTCCAACAACCTCATTTGGGCATGCCATGCATGTACATATACATGAACGTTCCCAGGGTTCCCTCCGACTACCTCTCCTATTGAAGTAACAACTAACAACTACTCAAGCTCAGTTACATTCATGATTGAGAGTGAAAATCCCAGACCTCTCACGATCATTCAGTTTCTGAGCATTTTTCTCTTCTTGAATCATCCGTTCAAAAGGGATCTACAGAAAAAATGCCAACTTTTAGATTCCAATTAATTTAAAAAGGCGTACTATGGCACTGAGTTGTCCCTCCACTTGGGATTTTTTGAGGATTCTCCTGCATCATACTCCACTGCTGAAAAAATCATGAGCTCCTTCTCATGGATCCCTATGCCATGTTGTTGAGATCCTTCAAGTTCCCATACTTTCTCTTAGAGCTGCTCATCTGCTCCTTTTCCTTGCTGCTTCTTTCTCCTTGCTACTCCTGCAGGTTTTATTCTATCCCATACTTCTCTAATGACAACTTCTTGTGCTGCTTCCATCATCAATCTCTTTATCTCCTCTATTTCTTTGTCCATATGTTCCACTGTCTGGATTTCCTCTTGCAATCTTCTGTATTGCATCTTCTCTGCATCAATTTCTAACTTAACTTGTTGAATACAATTCCTTTTCATATTTACCCTCTCTCTAGGGCCTCCAACTCTTCACACAGATAAGAAAAATCCATGCTATATGTTTCTCTCTCCTCTATTGTAGGTTCACATTCTACAATTATCTCTTGCTCAACTTCCTGGTTGAAAAATTTGAGCCATTCCTCTGAATTCTCTTCTCTCTCCATCTCTTGGGCACATTGAAATGTGTGCTCTTTCTCCCTTTTACCAATATGGTCAATCTGATCCTTCATCTCCTGTGGCACTAACTAGCCACTCTGTTGCAGACTCTAGTTCTACAATCTCACCATTGAGTTGCTTCTCAGCTTCCTCCTATGACAGATTGACTTATGTCATCTCCCCTTGTGTTGTTTCAACTCCAACTTCCTCCAGGTGCTCTCCAATCTGGAATGCTCCTCCACCTGTTTCCAACTTGACCTATTGGATATGCCTACTCTGCATATTTACCCTTCTCTCCAGGTCTTCCAATTCCTCATACAATTCAACAAAATCTATGTTTTCTTCTTCCTCTTATGCTCTTTCTCCCATTGAGTGAGCAATTCCTTTTCATTTTTACCCTTCTCTCCAGGGCCTCCAACTCTTCACACAGATAAGCAAAATCCATGTATATGATTCTCTCTCCTCTGTTATAGGTTCACATTCTACAGTTATCTCTTTCTCAGCTTCTTGGTTGAAAAATTTGAGCCATTCCTCTAAATGTTATTCTCTCTCCATATCTTGGGCACATTGAAATGTGTGCTCTTTCTCCTTTTTACCAATCTGGTCAATCTGATACTTCATGTTATCTTCATCTCCTGTGGCACTAGCTAGCCACTCAGTTGCAAACTCTAGTTCCGCAGTCTCACCATTGAGTTGCTGCTCATCTTCCTCCTCTAACATATTGACTTATGTCATCTCCCCTTGTGTTGGTTCAACTCCAACTTCCTCTGGCTGCTCTCCAAGATGGTATGCTCCTCCACCTATTTCCAACTTGACCTGTTGGATATGCCTACTCTATATATTTACTCTTCTCTCCAGATCTTCCAATTCCTCATACAACTCAACAAAAGCTATGTTGTCTTCTTCCTCTTATGCTCTTGCTCCAACATCTTTAGCTCTTTCTCCCATTGAGTGAGAAATTCATCTAAATTCTTCTCTTTTTCTGCTGGGGCAGACATTAGTGTCTCCTCCTCCTCCTCCTCTTTGGAAGTCCTTGCTAGTTGTCTTTCCTCTACTACACCTGCATCACCGACACAATTAGCTTTAAAATCATTTGGCTCCATGGCCTCTTTCTTGGATTCTTGTTGCACTACCTCCTCATGTGAAACACTTGTATTAGCCTTTTGTTGGACTATTTGGTAGGAATATTTGAATTCCCCCAATGATCAAAACACACCTCTGATCTTCTTCCATCAACACTTCTTGTTGATATGAAATATCGACTGAGTTCATATCTTCTCCCTTTCCCACCTGACAACTTGGGATTTTCTCTCTCCCCACCTGACAGTCTATGAGATCACCTGATCTCTCTTCATTTCCCACCTGGCAACTTGAACTTTCATCACTGCCCTCTTGGCAGTATATGTTAAATTATGAGCTTGATTTCTTATGCGGATTAATTATTTTATTTTCTTCAATACTTCGATTCCATCTTAATACACTTCAACAATTCCAAATCATAATCGAATAGAAATAACTATGTAAATGAGTAAGAATGCACATCAACAACACATATACCCTCGGGAAACCTTGTACAGGGAAAAAAACCCCAACAAACAATATTTCTTTATTGCATTAATAATGTAAGATCTCTTACAAATATCCACCATGAATGTTCTGCTCTCAAAGAGCTTGCCAAGATGACTCTGACTTGACAAAGACTTAAAAGACCTTGCTGAAATACA
>ML795637.1:76493-91684 GCA_009831015.1 Picea engelmannii
GAGAAAGTCCTCCTGTAGATGCCATTTTCCTCCTTGAGATGTGCTCTTCCCTGGCTAACATGCAAAACTCAATTCCAAACGTCAACTAGCTCTGATACCACTTGATCCGTCAGGATTTTTCGAAATGACTATGGTTGAGTTTATTTAGCATGCATTAATTAACCATTGGGAAAATTTAATGAAAGAGCGAGAAAAGAAAACGCATTATACAACCATAGACATGTTTGAAAAATCTGAAAAACAATGAAAATCAGCAAACCATAATGCACAAGTTTGATAACGGAGTTCGGCAACTTTGCCTACGTCTCCGAGCCTTTTCTCTGTGAGGAAGGCTTCTTGATTTCTTTTCAAAAGCTTATTAGTACACCTTTACAATTTCCGATTGGCTCCTAGACTGATCTAGTCTTGTTCGCCATGATCTCTAGAATCTTGCACAACTTACGGCACCTGAAACAGATATACCGAACTCTCAGAAATCGTCCAACAATATCTCTACCTCAACAGCTTCCTTGCCTCAAACTGGCTTAGACCTGGCTTTGCCTCAGCATCTCTGCTCTCCAAAACCGTCCAAAAGCTCTCCAAAGGCCTCAAACTCTCCCCCCAATAGCCTCAACATGGCCTTGGTTAAATAGTTGGGAAAGTTGGTTTCAATCCTCAACTTCCTCCCAAAAATTAGGCTTAAAAAAAACCCAATAACTCCCAATTACATTAAAAATGGAGTTAATTACATTTAAATCAATACAAAGTGGTTGAAAAACCCACTTGCAACCATAATATAGTTGTAAAATTAGGCGCAACCCCCCAAAGGGCGCGCTCTTGGTCATATTAACACCCATATGGCCGAGCGCTAGCCCTTGGGCTAAGCGCTGGCCTTGCCCCTTTTTACGCGTTATAGCAGTTGGTCATATTACAACGCCCATAGGGCCACGGGCTTGGGCTTTGTTTTAACCGTTTTAAAACTTCCCGTGCGGTTACATACCGACCAAACCACGGGTCGTTTGTATTAACCAACAGTGATAATCACCTGCGCGCATTTTAAAATACAAATATTAACACACATGCAATGTTATATTGCAATAAACATTACAATAAACATTGCACGCGTTTCAATACAATGTAATACATATTATATAGTCCGTGGACTATATTCAATTCCCCGCGCTCTGTATATATATATACACACGGTTATATGTGTGTTCAATGGAACCAAGGGTCGGGGCTTGGGCCCCGACCCTTTTTCTGTCGGTCAAAATCCTCCACAGAACATAAATGCAATATATATCGCCCACATAACAAGAACCATGTGGTAGCGTGTTGGCAACTCAAGAATGGCGAAGACTTTGGCATAGTAGAGGTCACCGGTTCGATTCCGGTCGGCCCCAAACAAACTTTTGACATAGCCGTCATTGGCTAATCCTGGGGTGCCACGTGGAAGCCTGTGATTGGGCCACATGGCACCCTTTCATCCACTCGATGAATGCCACGTGTCAACAGCTTATTGGCCCACGTCACTGCCACACGTCGCTGCCACGTCACTTGCCGTACACCCAGTCACCACTGCCACGTCATCTGCCGTACGCCTAGTCAGCACTTCCACGTCATCCACTGACGTCATCCGTGCCATGTGTCACCCTTCTAGTGGTGACACGTGTCACTCCAGGATTGGTCCAAATGCACGCCAAAAATGCCAAATCAGCATGACACGTGTCGCCTTCCAGTGCTGCCACGTGTCCTGTACGGAACTTACCACGTGTCATCGTACGGACCTGCCACGTGTCGTCCCTTGATGCTGCCACGTGTCACCTGTACGAATGTGCCACATTTTGCACATATGGACGTGCCACATGTCCCTGTACGGACTGACACGTGTCGGGTACGGACTGTACGGACAGGTACAGTCAGCATCCCAAAATTTTGCCTGTTTGGCTCGGCGGACAGAATGCGATATCTTCTTCATATGGGCTCCGTTTGACATAAAAATTATACCACCGGAATCAGGAAGACGAGCCGGACGCAATGGTGCTGGTTTTGTCGGATTCCAAGCACTTTCATTTTTGAGCATTTTTCATGCCCTGACAGCCTGCTGAATCCGATTTCGGATCACACATATTTCCATCATTTGCATGTATTCTATGGGCTAATCCTCAAGTAGGCCAACCAATGCACAACAAGTTGAGGCAAAATCATAGGTCTAACCTAGTCCATTGTGTTATAAAATATCATCAAGAGCAAGAGAAATCAATAATCTGTTAAGTTGGGTTCTGGTTGGTGGTTCAAGAAGATATTGTGACAAAGGAGAGATTTTATGCTTTGCTACTTTCACATATCACACTTTGTTATTATTGAATAAATATTCAAGTAACCAAGATGCTACTTCTTCACATTGTTGGCACCTCAAAAACTCTAACGATGCTTTTATAGCCCCAACCTCTACTATCTTTTTTTTGTAAATAAAAAACTTGTATTTCCTTAAATTGTCAGCAAACTAGTATACATGGAAAAACTAGCCACTTGTTCTGCCATACATATGGAAACTAGAACAAGTGGCAAACTTTCAAGTTTTTTTTGAAGTCTGATAAAAACAACAAGCCAAAAACTATGCAACAACATATCTATAGCCATGGTTGTTCTGAACATAGATTCATAATAACAGAAAAATAAATTAAACTGTGGGCGAACCTGGATTGTTGTCACCATTAGGAGGTTGAGGAGATAACACATAAGGTTGGTAGCAGGTTGGGCATATTATTTTGACAGGCTCGCTTGAAAGGGAGTCGAATAGAGCTTCTGGGAAACGAAAGAGAATAGTTTGGCAGTGAAGCTGATCTGCTGCATCCTGTCTCATGTCAAAGATAAGTTGTAGATGCTCCTCTGAGAAACGACAAATGCTAGGCATCTCTAGTACTGAAGCTGCAATGGCTTGAGAATCAATGACTGGTTGAGCCTCCTTGTCTTTCTCGATAGTATGGATCTCTTCTTCGACGAGGTATTTTTCCATTTCTAGAGTGAATTCACCTTCAAAGAATGTTGTCCAAAAGTGTGGGGCGGAATCAGTATGTCAAAAGATGAGAAAAGGAAGGAGTTCGGAGGTGCCTGAGGAGGAGCTCAAGAGAACTCTTCCTCAACATAAACCATGTCTTTATCATCATTCAACTAATTTTGAAGAGAGAAGGATGAATTATCTAATGAAGAACTAGCAGGGTGAACATTAGAGATGGGCGACGAAACTGGTGCAGAGGAGGGGCCTGGAAGACAGTGTCGAGCAACAAAGTTGTAATAGGCTGGCCCCCTCTTTGGATTTCCCCATTCTCATGGAATTGCGATAGTTGGGGTGATATTGGTAACCAGGAGGGGGGGAGGACACCCAAAGTAGAAAATACCAGAATGGGAGGGGGAAGCCAGAGTTCAGACCTAAACAAGAACAAGAACAAGATGATAATTTTCATTTCTTGCCTCCATAATAGTTTCCAAATTGACAGTGGAGAGCGCCATTAAGGTGGAATTGACAACTCTCATTTGACTCATACTAGGCCAGGCAGACTTCCGCCCTCACTTTGAGTGAACCATTAAATCTTTCTTCCGACACAGTCGCACCACCATTCCCTTCGAGTGAATGTTACTCATGCGAAAGAGACTAAGGGAAAGGGTGGAAACTCAGGTTAATAACTTCCCAGCATGCATGTTCGTCAGTTTTCACCCCATCCAGGGGAGGACATTCCCTGAGTGCAATCTCTATACAGTGAAGCAACAACAATGGTGTTGGGAGTTTTTGTGCCTCGATCAAGATATCCTCTGCTTGAGATGAGACACCTTCATTAGCTAGTTTATCAACCACCTTATTTTCTTCTCGTTGCACATGAGAGGGGATAAGGGTGAGAGAAGGATGGAGAAGAGTGCATAAGGTTTCAAGAGGACTAAGAAGGCACCAACTTGAAGAGACTTTGGCAGGATCTGACCCATTGGTGATTTTGGTGGCAAGCGAGATAATCACTTGAGAATCTCCTTCTATGATTAAATGATTTAGATTTAGGCTAGTGGATAATTGGATTCCCCTTATGAGGCCCCAAATATCTATAGAATTATTAGTGTCATGGCTCAAGTGCCCAACTAAAATGTAATTGATCTACTCTATGTTGTCCCAAAGGACTACTCCAAATCCTACAGGACCATGATTTCCCTTCAAATCACCATCAAAGTTCATTTTAACAAAGCCTGGAGGGGAGCAATGCCAATAAGAGGGGTTGGAAGATAGGGAAGTGGGTTGAAGGGTATTATTGGGTGAGGTACAAGGTAAGTTGAGCTTGCAGTATGAGAGGATGATATTTTCTTGGGGATTGCAAGAGAGGTCTTCCTGGGTCCAATGATGAGTGCAGATAGTTTTCTATACATTTTCAAAAATATTTGACCAGATGTAATAAGGGGAAGAGGTGTGGGAGTGAAAAATACATCTTTTTCACTCTTTCCAGATCTGCCATACAATGAACTCTGGCAGTGACTACCAAATTCTATTCAATATTGGATTATTGTAAGCTGTAGCTCCCTAGTTCTCGATGGTTTTTATAATGGTGTCTCTTGTTTTGTTGGTTTCCCTCATGATCTAAGAATCATGATCCTAGATCTCCCCACAGATGGAGAATTGATTGAATAAATGATCTATTAGCTCTTCCTTTTGTTGAAAGAGATAAAAAATTGAGGGCCCAATAAATCCACATTTCCTGAGATTGTCCCAGGTAAGGATTCAATTTTGTACCATGAGCCAAAGGAAATTTGAGACCTTCGACCACAATTTTGATCTCCATATAATATGTCAGGTATTCTCTTTTGGTTGGATATGGAAATTCGCCCAAAGAATGTAGGCTTCTTTAATTTGAACATACCCAAGGGGGACTGTCCCCATCGGAGAATGTCTGATCCATTTCTGATGCGAATTTTCCTTTGGGAAGAAATAGCATGCCAGGGTTGCAAGTCACAATCTGCAAGAATATTGAGGTCATGAGGAAGAGTTTTCCAGGTTCTCCAAGGGGGACGATGGGAGACATTTAACCAAAGGTCCGCTACCTTTAGGGGTTCCATATATTGCATATGATTCTGGAGGGAACACATGTTGTCCAAGGAATGCAATGGAGGTAATTGTTGCAATGAATCTGTCCAAAACAAAGCATTCTGACCATTCTGAATTTCCCAGAATGTGTGCTCCTGAATATTAGAGCCTTGGATCTGATCTTTGAATCCGATGAGATGTGCGTCATTGGTGTGTGGGGCATATTTTTTCTTCCAAATATTGGCCCAAATTTCAGTTGGATACTTGAGCCATCACCACCAAAGTTTAGCACCCATAATGTTGTTTAACTTGCCTGGGTCCTTGAGTCCAAGTCCTCCAATATATTTTGTCTTACAAACTTTCTCCCATCTCACAAGAGCCCATTTTTTTTTTCCTGGATCATGACCATGCCAGAGGAGGTTTCTTTGCAGATTTCAAATGGTTTTAATGTCAGATTATGGGGCTGCGAGAGCTGAAAAGAGGTAGGTTGGGTGTTATGAACCAAATACTTTCATAAAGAAACACCATAGATATTGAGAGAACAAAATAGAATAAAACCACTCTTTATTATAAGAAAATCCTTGAGGTAGGGAAACACCATACAATGGATCCTATTATGGAAGGGATCCTCTCCTATTCACTTGCCTCTTTGAGGGGGCATCCTCCAATTGAGTCGCATGCTCCCAATACAATAATTCAATTCCCAACATTACAAATTGTGAACCCATTTATATAGTGCTACCAACCACATAAGAACATTCTAGAGGAGGAACCTTATAGAAGTAGAACCTTCTAAGAAGTCCTCATACACTTATTATATCTAACTACCTAAGTAACATGATACGTCCTAAACCCCTTGCGTGTTGCGTGTCTAGTGAATCTGACAAAATTCACCCTGAAACGTGTCGAATTCGTTGGATCAACGTGTCACGATCATGTGACACGTCCTTAAAACGTGTCTGACACTGCAGAAAACTGTGACATGAATTTTAGACACGTGTCTCGTAGAAAAGCAGCCCGCACACCCTCAAAGGTGATTTTCCACTTGTATTTTGTCTCATTTTACACACAGGTTGGAGCAACAAGATAGTTAGAGTGCAACAAAGGGATTTGGTAGAGTGTGAGAAGGGATTCTAAGTGCCAAGCAAGTGGATTTGTCCACCATTCTTCAAGTTTTTTTCTACAATAAAAATCCAAGAAATTTGCTACAAAAGTCATGGCTCAATCATCAAGGGCAGTTGGAAGAGGGTAAAAGAAAGGGAGGGTTTTTCCCACTAATGTTGTCCCCCCTCCATTTTTAACAGGTTCAGCTAGTGTTCCATCTTCTAAAAGTGGGGCTACAACAACATGTTTAGAGGTTGAAAAACATGTTGTTTTAGCGAGGCAGCAAGCTCAAGAATCAAATTATCCATTGTGGAAGTATGTCACAAGGCATCAAGGGCTCGATTCCAAGTTAAAGGGGGGATGTAATATTCTTTAGACATGTAGTTTTTTCAAAACTCAATTTATAACCACCTACTTCCAAGTAAAGGGCCATTTTTTGGGCACACCTTGTGGAATTGGACCATGTCAAGGAGTGAGTGCATCCAAACTAAGAGAACTGGAAAGGGAGGCCAATGTTGTCGAGGGGATCGTGGTAGCGACATCTAGGAAAACCAAGAATGAGGATCCTCTTCCATTATTGAGGAAACCATCTAGCAAACACCCATTTGGGGGTGGGAGTGCAACAACAAGAAAGAGGCCTGCAATGGGTCCAATGGACAAGATATTACAACAAGAGAGGTATATGAGTTGGATCTTACCATTGGGTTTTTTTTTCTATCTCAATCTCATCTCATTTAATGTTTCATGGTCTCCTTTGTTTATTGAGATGTGTCAAGGTCTAACTCAAGGGGCTCCAGCCGGGTACATGCCTCCTAGTTCAGAGAGGCTAAGAACCACATTGTTGGTTAAGGCAAAGATGCAAGTGGAGAAAATCTTAGAGCTTATTAAAGAAACTTGGCCCCCATTTGGTGTTAGTATTGTTTCAGATGGATGGACAGATGCAACATGCCATCCACTCATCAAATTCATGGTGTCTTCCTTGAATGGACCAATTTTCTTGAAAGCAGTGGATGCTCTTGGAAAATACAAGGATGCACAATATATGGGTGAGTTGTTCATTAAAGTTATTGAAGATGCAGGTGGTGATTCTTGTGTGCAAATTATTAAAGATAATGCACCTGTTTGCAAGGATACTGGCATGGTTGTGGAAGCTAAATATCCACAAATATTTTGGACACCTTGCATTGTCATTCCTTGAATTTAGCACTCAAATCCATTGCTTCGAATGTGACATGGATCAAAAGTCTTATTGAGGATCCACGCCATATCTGCAATTTTTTACAAAACCATACCAATGCCCTCACAATATATAAGAAGTACACACAAATATCATTGTTGAAGGTTGCATATACATGGTTTGCCTCATCATTCATCATGCTTAAGAGGTCGAGGGAGGTCAAGGCTGCTCTTGGGTCCATGGTTATTTCAGAGTTTTGGTCTTTTTTGAGAAAGACGGATCAAGCTTCTTCAAAAAAACTAAAGGATACAATATTAGATGATGATTGGTGGGAGAGGGTAGATATTACCATTAAGATCATGGAGCCTATCATCTCTTTGTTACAATTTGTAGACACAGAGAAGTCCATCCTAGGAGAGGTTTATGAGGGGTGGGAATCCATGATTGAGTCCATGAGGACCATTATTTTATAGAATGAGTCCCCTGAGTATGGAACACCGGCAGAGATCTTTTTCACCACCATACAGGATATTCTTATCACTAGGTGGAATAAGAATTGCACACCTTTGCATTGCTTGGCTCACTCATTGAATCCCAAATACTAGAACAGTGAGTGGCTCAATGGTGGGACTTCATGCAGATTCCTGCCTCACATGGATCATGAGCTTTTAGAAGGGAGGAAAGAAGTATTTAGATGAATATATCAGGATAGAGCATCCTTTAATGAGGTGGAGGCAAGATTTATAGATTTTTCCACTGCCAGCGGGAGATTTCTAGCTATCATGTGCTAAGAGACAGGGGGGATAAGAAGCCCCGTTCTTGGTTGGAAACTCATGGGGAAGCATACCCTCCTCTACGGGAGTTATCCATGAGGATCCTCTCTCAGGTTACTTCATCCTCTTGTTGTGAGAGGAATTGGAGCACATATGGGAATTTGTACAGTTTGAAGAAGAGCGGGCTTGAGTAGTCCAGGGCAGAGTCAATGGTGTATGTGCACACCAACCTACATATTATTTACAAGAAGAGGGAGGAGTGGGTGAAGGAAAATAAAAATATGTGGGATGCCTTTCCTGATGATATGGGTTTGGATGACAGTGTCGCATTGGCATTGGACAACATGGATCTTAATGACGCAGTGTTAGAGCCGATCACTTTTGAGGATGATATTTCTCTTGAGGGGTCATCCTCCACAGCAGCAGATTCAGTTCCACAGATTGGATTAGATGATCATGTAGAGCAACCAAATATTGGAGGAGAGAGAAGTGGTGATAACATTGATTTTGATGATGATGACATGGAGCCAAATGACTACTGATCAATGACCAATGACAGTCTCGTGCTATGGGATTCTTCCATCTACGGTTCTAGTATCTAGTTCGACCTTATTTTGTATTTTCCACTGGCATTCCCACCTATAGTAGCCTGTAGGCTGTAGGTTGTAGCATGTAGCAGTGACTCAGGAGTCGGTGTCTATGTAACACATTTTGATTTTGATGACTTAATAAGAAAACTACAGTTTATGGTTTGAATTTCTTGTGTGTTTCAAATTTCAATGTTTTTCATTATGATTTTAATATTTATAATTATCATGATTCATGATTTATGTTAGTACTAGTTGCATGATTGATTAATGAATTTGTAATATGTATCATCATCATCATTCATGTAAAATTTAAATGTTTACAATTTTAATAATTATTTCATTTTTGTATGTGTAATTCATAATTTAATATCTATCTATCTCTCTCTCTCTCTCTCTCTCTCTCTCTCTCTCTCTCTTTATATATATATATATATATATATATATATATATATATAAATGTCCTCAGAAAAAAGCATAATTTTATTCATTCGGAGAGACAAAATTACATTTTGTAGGTGCTAGTTTAGCACATTCGAAAGCATATATGAAGAGTGATGGTTTGCACCAGGGAAAGTGTTGATTTGATGATAGTTTTGTGGACCATAATATGGTGTACCAATGACTTTGTTCATGCCCATAGTCTAGTCATATGCTACTAGAGTGGGTAGATTAGAGATGCAAATTACATCAAAAAAACAATACATCCTAGTAGTAATTCAGAGTACTAAAGAGGATATCATATACCAAAAAATACACAGTAATATTGTGGATTAGTGTGTTTTATATTGAGTTGGATATTCAATGAAGGGTCTATGGAAAAATGCATGAAGTGTATCTCCTTTTGTTTCTGTGAAGTGCCATTGCCCCAAAATTGACGTTGAGCCCTTCCTTGGACAGCGTATCTGCTATGACATTCCTGTTCCTGTAAACATGTTGGATAGATAAATGGTCAAAAGTATCCAACAAATTATCAGTCTCCCTCATAATAGGCTACAATAAGATATTGTGGAAATGCTATGTTTTTTGTACCCAGTTTATTACATTCATTGAATCACCAAATAGTTGTATGGATTTTAGATCAAATTCTTTTGTTGTTTTGAGTAGAAGTAGGAGCATCATCAGTTCTGCATAGTTGTTGGTGCCTTTCCCCAGTCCCATTTTTATTTTGTAGGAGTGTGTGTCTCTGAGATGTAGGAGAGTTCCTCCCCCACAAAATTAATTTTGTGAAGCCCCATCAAAGTAGTCCTAGGCTATGGAATGATCTATGGTTGCAGTCAAAGAGATTTGGATGTTGGGAGCATTCTTTTCCTGGGGGAAGTGTTCCAAAATGGAGAGGCTTTGGGCTACAACTAGTTCGATTATCATGGATTTTTCCTAAAATATTTCTCTGTTTTTGGCCAACCAGACTCCTTAGTTGATTAGGAGAGGCAAGGCTTTTAATGTCTTATGAGAGGCTTCCAGTAGCCAGGATTTCCAAGTAGAATCCAACGTTTGTCCATTCCATTCAAAACTTTGTCGCAGTAATAGAGTGGCATCCCTCCAGAATTTTTTGGTAAACGGACATGTAATGAGGATGTGGTTTAATGTTTCAGAATCCCCTTTTCATAATGAGCACCAGCCTGGCCCTTGGATCTAGCATTTTCTCATTTTGTCCCAGGTTGGTACTTTGTTAAATAGTGTTGTCCACATGAATAGTTTGGATTTCAGTGGAGCTTTGAGTTTCCAAAGTCCTCTCCACCACCAACTCAGTTCCTCCTATAGGTGGTCAACACTGAGGGTTGTGTATCCCAATTTTGGTGTGTAGACTCCATGTGGGGATTTTTTCCATACCAACTCATCATCCAAATCCAGGAGTCTGATGTGGTCCCTCTGAAGAGCGAATATATAGTTGTCCCACTAAATTTTTAAGTCACCTTCCAACCCAAGAGTCTTAACACTATGCCAACCTTGATTCCATATATTTGTGGATCCCGGGTCAGTGATTTGGTTAGTTTGTATAGACCCCTATGTATGTAGCTAGTCTTGTAAGTTCTGAGATAAGGAGTGGGCATTCCCACTTCCTGGCCAGGGATCGAATCCAATGCAAAGTTTGTCACCCCTTCCAATTCTCCAAGCTAGGACATCCCTGATAACATGGAAAGACTTGATTACAGCCTTCCAAATGATAGAGTAGATGGGAGTATTTTTGTTTTCCCGACGTATCCATTCCCCTACTAATCCTGGTTTTATGTATTTTTGGGTGACCACTTGAGTCCCTAAACTATCTAAAGTGAGAAGTCGCCAGCGATATTTGGTTGCTAAGTCTTTAGAGAAAATGAAAATATTTTTAAGCCCCCATCCCCCAAAAGCTTTTGGTCGGGCCAATAGGTCCCATTTTTCCCAAGGAAGGGTGTAGTGGTCCTTCGTTCCTTACCAAATAAACTTGAAGTAGAGTCTGCGGATTTTTTCTAATACACCATTGGGGATCCAGGAGAGAGACATATAGTAGACCAGGATAGCTTCCAAAACTACTTTCATCAGGGTCAGTCTTCCTTCCCTTGAGAGCCAACAGAAGCTCCAAAGAGATAATCATTTTTCTAGTTTTTCCAATAACTAGCTCCAGTCCCTTTTGAGATAATTGTTTGCTTTGAGTTGGACGCCAATATATTTTATCCCTTGTTGAATTTCCTGAATTGGGAAGGGGAAGAGTGTTTTATAGAGTTCCGCAGTGGCTTTGTCAATTCTAATTAAAGATAAGGTGGATTTTTTAGAATTGATTATCATTCCTGTTGCATCTCGAAAGAGATGGAGGATTGTTTCCAGGGTATCAACATCTCTTGATCTAAGGTCTAGAGAGGTTTTTATGCCCTGGAAGTCCCCTGTGTTGATGGTTGAGATAAAGGCCCTGCTTAACCCTTCTACTACAAGGAGAAAGATAAGAGGGGAGAGGGGGAATCCATGTCTTAGGCTTCTTCCTGAGGAGAAGAAAGGAGAGGTTTCTTCGTTAATCAGGACCGCAAAAGATACTGAGGAGATACAAGCCATTATCCATGTGATGAAGGGTACCTCAAACCCTAGGTTTGTGAGTAGTAGTCTTATAAAGGACCAACTGACATGATCAAATTCCTTTGAGAGATCAATTTTTAGTACTACTCCTTTAGAACAAAGAGATCTTAGACTGTGCAGGCCTTCCTGTGACACTCCAATTGCTTCATGTATTTGGCGACCATTTAGAAACCCAAATTGTTTCTTTGAGATCACTTCTGAGAGAATGGGATTGAGGCATATGGAGATAAGTTTTTCAACAATTTTGTAAATACAATTGCACAATGCAATCGGTCAAAATTCCTTGAAAGAGATGGGTTCATCCTTTTGGGGGATTAGGGCTAGGAAATTTGTGTTGAATGGTAGATGCATCACTCCATTTCTTCTAGATTCTTCCACCACCTGGAGGAGGTCAGATCCTACCAGTTCATAGAAGCCTAAATAGAATTATATCAGCCAACCATCTATTCCTGGGCTCTTGTCCTTTTGGAAGCTAGAGAGAATTTCCTTTAATTCATCTTCACCGACTTCCATGTAGAGGTCTTTGTTGTTTTTCTCGTTTACAAAGTTGGGGTAAAAAATAGCCAGATGGACTATATAAGCAATATTTACCCTCTGGTCCACTTTGTAAAAGGTTTTGAAGTGATTTTTTCCCATCTCTGCCAGCCCTAAGAAGGTTGAAACAATTCTTCCTTCTTGATCCTTAATATCCCAAATAGTGTCTGTAGCCTTGCGGCCCTTTGCAAAGGCATGGAAGAATTTTGTATTTTCGTCCCCTTGTTCTAGCTAGATCGCCCTACTTTTTAGTCTCTAGGTTGTTTCATGATCAACTGAGAGTTGTTTGCGCCATGATTCTAGGGATTTTAGGGTGTCCTTGGATGTATCAGAGAGGAAACCCCTATCTTCCTCCTGGTAAATGGCTTCAATTTTTTCTTCTGTGATTTGTAATTCCATTTCCTCACTCTGTCTTTTGTCCTTTGCCCAGGGGATAGTTAGCGACTTGATTTTTTTAACATTTTCTACAAAGTGTACAACCACAGTACCAAGGCTAGGATCAAAAGGCCTCCAGTGTGTCTGTACCAACTCTCAGAAACTCTCATCCAAGAGACAAGTGGCATTAAATTTAAAAGGTGAAGGGGATTTTTGTGTTCCAACCTCCAAAGTGAGCCAGATAGGGGAATGATCTGATATGCCTCCCACCCCAATCCATTTCCTTACTTGGAAGGTTTCCTCCATTAATGCTTCAGCCACGAGAAAGCGATCAATTTCCTTTGCCACCCTTTCTTCCCCTGTGCGCATGTTCCTCCATGTTGGGTTTATTTTTCTGGGTGTGATGTGAAACAACCCATTAATCATCAAGAGATGATAGATCCTAGCAGTGATTTGATCCGGATGCGTTGAGGGGCCCCAAACTTCTGCCGCCCCTATTGAGAAATTGAGGGCGCCCCCCAGGATTAAGTTCTCGACCTTCAGTATCTTGAGACTGAGAAGTGATTCCTAGAAGGGGGTTCTATTGAGATAGGGGTCATATACATTGAGTATCTTGAATTCTTTCCCCATGCCTTCCACAAAAATATCAATTCCTAGACGGAAATTGAGGGCCCAGGAGTTCAGTAATTTGATTGATTTTGTTCACCACCCCATGGTTAGGCCTCCAGATCTACCAGTAGAATCTATGCCCATAAAGTGCCAACCCATAAGTAGGGAGGATAGGGTTGCAGAGATATATGAGGAGTTTTCCATCGTTTCTTGAAGAACTATGATGTCTGGTTGTTGTTTTTTGATCAACCATTTCAAGGCGGATTTCTTGTGGGGGCTCACTAGACCCTTGTAGTTGAGAGAGAGAAATTTCATGGGGAAACCCTCTCGGGGGCTTGCGCTTCTCTAAGTTCCCCAAAAATAGACTATTGGAAGCCTGAAGAGATATCTAAGTGCACCCTGGATTGTGCTTTGGAAAGAATGGATGTGCGGCCCCACCCTATTTTTGATGTGCCATTATCTGGATCAAAGTCGAGTCCTGAATGTTTTGTAGGGGGCCCAAGTATAGTTTTGTTCCTAAGTTGGAAGAGTATGGTGGGTTCTTCCAAAGAGTCAAAGTAGGGATATTCACTCAAAGTGGAAGGATGGGGATCAGGNGGGGGGGGGTTGGAGTGGAGAGGTCTCAGTGTGGGAGTGTTGTCAATTTTGAGGTATTTGAAATCCCACAAGGGATATCATACTGGTAGGGGGATAGAGTAATGTAAATTTAGAAAAGACTCAAAGGAGGGCATTTGTAAAATACCTGTTGGGTGAAGCAGAGCTAAGTCCTGGTCCTGAGGGGGGGACCATCCAAAATCTTATCATTCTATCCATGAAGCCAATCCCGCTAGTGGTTGTTGTACCCTTGAATTAGGTCTATCCGTTGAATGCTATGAGTTTGTAGAAGAGGTGGAGGGAGAGGCCGACGATGAGGGAGAAAGACCCTACTTTAGATTCTCTGTCGCATGGTGTCGAGAGTGAGTGGGGTGTCCTCGAAGTGGCTGTGAGCAATCTTTGAGTATTTTCCCATGAGCATGATAGTGACGAAAGAAGAATGGTATGCTCTCGTAGTCGAGGATTTGAGCCCTGGTGCATCCCTGGTCTATGATGCTGATTTCCCTACGAATCCCTCCTCTGATATTTAGTGAAACCAAGATGTGGGCTAGGGACATCTCCCCCGTCTCCCTGAAGGTAAAATTTGCATCCAATTAGTTTCCGAGCACATTATCGATAGCCCGAAAGACCTTCTCTGACCAAAGATGGGGTGGGAGTCCAGGCAGGTGGACCCAAATTGGAAAGGAACCCACTCGCATGCACACTGCAATAAAGGTTGGATACCAAATATTTAGTAGTACATGGGAGGAATCAATGGACCAACAACCCGTGAGGGCTCGGGTTTCTTGAGTTGCACTGGAAAGATTGGGTTGCTTGAGCTGCACTAGAAAAAGTGATGAGGAACCAACCCCTTTATAAGCGGCGAATTTGTGGAGGATCAGGTTGGGCCAAGCTCCAGGTAGTGTTTGCCCAGATTTTTAGTGTTTTCTCACTAAAATGCCTCCCATAAACTTTCCCTACCACATATTTATCTGCAAGCTCCAAAAATTTTTCCATTGAGAGGTCCTCGCCTAGGATGAAGTTAGAAGATTATGATACAACCCCGATGCACTTGTTTATTTTCCTGCGCCTATTCGAGGAGTGAGGGTCGGGGTCCTCAGTCAAAGTGTTGGGAACAACTTCCCCATATCCACCGTCTTCTAGACAATCCTAGCCATTCAGATTTGATGGTGGGAGGTAAGTGCCAATAAATCCCATAGATGTACCTCCAATGATGGATTTAGATACAAAACTCGAGCCTATGTTTGGGAATAAGAAGGAGTCCTGGAGTAGAGGGTCAAGCTGATGCACGCCAAGATTGGGTAGCGTCGCCTCAAGCTCTTCCAAGGGGGGTCCTTTGCAAGAAGGGG
>ML795637.1:91715-151740 GCA_009831015.1 Picea engelmannii
GGAGGAGGATTGAGGAACCCAAAAGGGATTGAACTTTCAAGTTGAGTATCTAGATAGGGATAAGGGTAGATAACCAAGGGTTAATGCGGTGTCTGACTGCTCAAAAGAATTGAAAGGAGGGCTTGCCTGTGAACCTTCGGGGGAAGCCGCAATAGGGAGTTACCTAGAGAAAATTTGCAGAGGAGTAGGGTCGGTAGAGATAGGAGTTAGAGAGCGAGCCAGTGGGTGTAAGGACGATGAAGAAAATTTAGAATACCCCCAAAGGGTTTAAGCCTCATAAGTCACTAGGTGTCTGGGGAGACTTGGTGAGGGCTTCCACCTATCAGGAACCAAGGTAGGGTTTTAGTAGGGTCCAAGGTGTAGTCCACATCCTCTTCATAGGCTTCCATTTGAGCTTGAGGGGTAGGTGACTATTGGAGAAGATTTCGAAGAGATGGTAGGGAGCAGGAGGGAGAAACTGTTCACCGCAGGGAGGGGAAAGTCGAGAAAGTAGGCTCACCATAAGGAAGGGAGAAACTTTTCATCATCAGTAGGGGGATTGCCGAGAAACATATTCTCACAGTTAGAGTGGGAGTAGAGAGTAGCTACGGAGAAAACCGTAGAGAGACCGCGCCATCCTAGAAATCAAAATATTATTATCAATACCAACTTTATCTTAGTCCATTCCAAAGTCACTACCTGTGTCCACATGTCTGGTGACTTAGATAACTACCATAGTGGGCCTTATTTAATACTATAGTGGACCTATTCCACCTTACATTGAATGGCCTCCACTATTATCACTATGGGCCCTGTGTCCCCCCCCACTACCCCTATAGCTACACTACACCAGGATAGCTTGAAGGACCAATTTGATGAGAACCAATATGGTTGCAAGGTTGAGGAATCTAAAAGTCCAGTTGCTTAGGCAATTAGAGATAGATAGTAGAAGGGTGTCCCAAGAGATGTTATGAGCAACCGCATTGGAGAGGGGAATGCCAAGGTAGTTGGATGGAAGGGATCTCTTGGGTATACCCAGAAGTTAAGAGATGTGTTGTTGGAAAACAGGAGGAGTGATAAAGAAAAAGAGTTGGGACTTATCCAAATCAAAGTTTGTGCCAAAGGCTTCACTAAAATCGGAGAGGATAGTTTTGAGTTTAATGGCTTCCTGAGCAGTAGGGGTGTTCATTAACAAGGTATCATTCACAAACTAGCTATGAGAGGCAACAGGTTGTAGGCTGTGTAGAGGGAGACTTTGAATAGATCCATCCTTTATAGAAGCTTTGATATAGTGTACCAAGCCTTCTTCAATGATCACAAAGAGAAAGGGGTAAAGAGGGTCCCCTTGACGGATGCCTCTGGAAGGAGAGAAAGGTTGGGAGGGTACTCCATTAACCAGAATAGAAAAGAAGGCAGATGAAGTGATTTTCAAAATCCAAAGGATCCAATCCCTACTAAAGATAAAAGTTGTGAGAAGGGAGTGCATGTAATTCCAACCGAGGCATTCAAAATCTTTTGAGAGATCTAGCTTGATGAGCATTCCTGGGATGCGAGTGGTTTTGAGAAAGTGAATCACTTCATGGACCAAGATGACATTGTCCAAGATTTGGTGCCCCTCCACATATCCCAACTGATCCTTGGAGATGATGAAAGGGAGGATGGTCTTAAGCCGGAGGGCAATAACTTTAGTAATTATTTTTTAGATGACATTGCATAGTGCAATGGGTCGAAATTGCTTTGGGTGAGTCACTCATTTTTCCTTTGGAATAAGAGTGAGGAAAGTAGCATTTAGAGAAGAGAGGACTTGCCCCAAGGTCCTGGAATCCTCCACAAGTTGTCAAACCTCTTCTATTATCATCGGCCAACATAAATGAAAGAAATCAGTTGTGAAGCTATCTCGTCCTGGTGCCTTTCCCAAGGGAACTTCCTTGACATCTTGATCCACCTCTTCCTGCATGGTTGGCCACATTAGGGCTTGGTTTTTTTCAAGCATGATGAGGGTTGGTATATGCTAAATTACTCTATTGATGGTTGGGGTTCTGTCAGTGGGCGACTTTGATAAAATATGTTTATAGTATCTTACCAATCCAAGATTGGGTTGCCCTGTTAATATTTAAGCTTTGTGATAAGATTGATGTAGCATTTGTGCACCATGGATTGATGGAAGAATTCTATGTTCCTTTCCCCTTCTTTAAGCCATTTCACTTTGGATTTCTATTTCCATAGTATTTCCTCCTATTTTTTCTATTCCTTGAGTTGTTGCCTAAGTGTTTCTTCCTCTCGACTTAATGCGTCCATATAACCCTGCAAAATAGTCTCCTGTTGGATGTAAATGTGTTGAACCTGCACATAATATATCTAGCTAAACAATAATACACACATTTGTAGAGAGAATTGGAGAAAGAAGAAGAAGGAGAGAAAGAATGAAAGAATTATCATTAATCATTTGGAATAATGAATAATTTACACACAATATACTCTGTATAACTCAATGAGTGCACAGTGGAGGAGAACCAATGCACCATAGTGGTGGTCTAGAGTGATCTGGACACACACTAATAATTATGGGAGTGAAGTAATTCCTAGGTGTGTGTGAAGTAACTCCAACACCCCCCCTGAACATCACTATGGTGAAAATAAAGAATGGGTCTCGGCAACGAGGCCATCTTAGGTACCCAAATACAAAATATAAACTGAAATAAAGTGAGGATAGAGGGAAAACCTCATGGGAACCCCCCCCCCTCAAGGTACAATGTATGTAAAAAGAAGAACTATAGTTGCTAAGCAACTGTGTCCTTCACTCCAAGATGACTTCGCAAAGAATGGAATTTCTACTCACGGAAGGTCTTGGTGAAGATGTTTGCCATCTGTTCTGCTGAAGGATAGAACTGAAAGTCGATGATCCCCTCATGTACTAAGTCCTGGATGTAGTGCATGTGGATCTCGATGTTTTTCATCCTCTGCCTTTGAATTGGATCTCTGCAGAAATTCTGAGTGCTTTAGTTGTCACACCAGATGACGATCGATCGATGAAACTGAATGCCCAACTCAGTGAGAAAATGTTTTAGCCACATAGCCTGAATGGTTATGTTAATTACCCCTCTGTACTCTGCCTTGGATGAATATAGAGAAATGGTAGCTTGCATCTTGCTCAACCAACAAATAGGCCCGGAACAAAGACTGAGTGAGTAACTAGATGTGGACTTGTGATCAATGATATTGCTAGCCCAGTTGGAATCAGTAAATCTAATGAGATCTAATGTAGATTCAGCTGCATAATGAATCCCAAAGGTGATGGTGCCTTGTAGATATTGAAGGATACAGTTTGCAACTTTCCAATGTAGCTCATGCGACTCCTTCATGAACCTGGAAACTGCGCCAACTGCATATGGGAGGTCAGGTCTAGACTGTGTGAGATACAACAATCTCCCCACTAGTTGTCTGTACAGTGTGCTTTCAACCAGTGGAGTTTCTCTGCCATCCTCAAGTTTGACTCCTGATAGGAAAGGTGTCAGAGCAGACTTGCAGTCTGTCATGTGAAATCTCTCAAGGAGATATCTTGCATACTTGGCCTAAGACAATTTGATGACTGATGTATCCTGACTGATCTTGAGTCCAAGGAAGAAGTGTAGCGCACCCATGTCCATCATAAAAAAACTATCATGTAGAATCCTCTTGACTACAACAATCACTGAAGTCGAGCAACCAATGATCAACAAATCATCAACATACAGAACTAAAAGTAGAAGTGAATTAGTTGTCCTGAGCATGTAGACATTTGGGTCTCATTTACAACATACAAAGTTATGTGACAACAGGTAGGAGTCCATCTTGGAATACCATGCCCTCAGAGCCTGATTGAGGCCATAAAGTGACTTCTTCAGTCGACAGACCAAAGATGAGTCCTGTATAAATCCCTGGGGCTGCTCCATGTAGATCTTCTCAGAGAGATCACCATGAAGAAATGGATTCTTCACATCCATATGATGAAATTCCCATCCCTTGGATGCCACAATGGCAAGTGCCAATCATATTGAATCCATCTTCACTACTGGAGTGAAGGTCTCATCACAGTCAATACCATGAACCTGCTAAAATCCTTTGGCAACAAGCCTGGATTTGTATCTGCTAACCTATCCATCCACTGTGCTCTTGGTCCTGTAGACCCATATGCATCTAACAAGTTTCCTCCTAGAAGGAAGGGGAACCAGAACCCAAGTCTGGTTCTCGAGGAGGGAGTTGTACTCCTCTTGCATGGTGGATTCCCAAAAGGGATTTCCAGTAGCCTCTCCATAAGACTGTGGATCTGAAAACTGAACCAAGAAAAGATGCCTGGAGGGAAATGCTTCAGTGGCAGTGAGTGCAACAGGAGGCTCCTCGAAATTAGATCGATTCCTTTTAGTGTCAACTGAATCACCAACGAGATCCCCTGCATCCTGAAGAGTAGTTTGTGCCCACTGTTAAAATATTGTGTAACTACAAAGAATATTATTATCCCCTTTTGTGGATAAAGATAAAATATATTTATTATTGATTAGATCAATCCCCTTTTGTGGATTCATCATGTCAGGTATTGTAAATGACCAAATCCCCTTTTGCGGATTGGTCAAACCCTAATTGTAATAGGCTAAATAAGAAGTCGGCCCCAGAATATATTAAAGAGGCCCCAAAATATATTAAAGGTGGTTATAACCACCCAGGAGAAGAAGTCGGCACTGCCAGTGAAGAGACATTTCTACATGTTCCAGAATTGTATAAATAAGAGAGTCCAATGCCTCATTTAGACACACACTCATCTCACTCATCTAGTGCACAAGTTTTTAAGGAAGTTGTAGTTACCAGTTGCTGGAGGAAGGAAGAGAAAGAGAGGCACATCTCTGTGAGAGGAAATTCTATGTTGTTTGGCTCATTGTCTTGGCATTGTATTGGCTATCTATATTAAGGAAGTTTTGCTGGGTTTTCTTCCCCTAGAGGGTTTCCCATGATAAATGCTTGTGTACTCTTGTGATTGTGTTTCTCTTAGTGATCCTATATTTTCTATTGTTATCTAGTAAATTAAAAGTAACCTAATAATAGCAGAAACTTTAACATGGATTCAGAGCTAAGCTGAAGAGAGCATCTTTCACGGGAAAAAGAATAACGTCACTGTTGTCGTACATGAAAATTAGGGATTTTTATTGAAGAAGGCTTTCATCCCCAAATCCATCTAGAAAGGTGCGCCCTATCTCAAGGAACATTTTGGCATCTTTAGCACACATTTTCAGTGGCTAGATCTCTCGAAAAGTGAAACCCTAGTTTTCACAAAGTACAGAAGTACCAGAAAACTAGAGTACCAGAAGTACCAAAGTACCAAAAGTACCAGAAAACCAGAAGCACTAGTCCAGAAATCCATAAATCAAGTTTGAAGGGGTAAAATTTAGATTTTCAGAAATTTAACTATACCAACATACTCGCCTCAGTCCAGCACATCTTTTGGTGAGTTCAATTTTCAGATCCAAGAAAATTGATTTCTTTATTATTTCTATAGCCCATAGGGCTAGGGTTTCTACTACAAGAAAGAATGACTACAAGCATGAGGGTAGAAGACAGGTTGGAAGGATCTAGAAAATTTAGATCTTGGAAGCATAGGTTGTAGATGATTCTAGACGAGAATGATCTCCAGAACTAGATGAAGAATAGAAAAAGACCAAGCATAAGAAGAATGAAAAGAAAGCAAAGAGAATCATGTCAAATTCAATGAAGGATCACTTGATCCCTCATATATCTGAATTACAGATAGCAAGGCAAATGTATGAATCACTCAACAGGTTATATGAAAGCAAAGACATCAGCCATAATCTTACCTTAAGAAATCAACTTTGTAATATGAAGATGGAAAACTCAGAATCTGTCACATCTTACCTTATGAGAGTTTCTCAGATTAGAGATCAGCTTGCACCTATTGGAGATGTCATTAGCGACAAAGAACTTGTAACCACAACCCTAAATGGGTTTCCAACATTTTGGATTCCTTTTGTACAAGGAGTGTGTGCAAGAAGCAAGTTACCCAAGTTTGATAAGTTATGGGCAGATTGAACACATGAAAAATCTAGACTTGCAGACCAACAGAAGAGATTAATTTTCGATGAAGAGGAATCTCTTACGGCTGAAAAGAACAAAAGAAGTTCCTTTAGGAAGAACAATAAAGAAGCTAACTCTGTAAGAGTTCCAGATAAGAAGAGAGATGTTTCAAAGATCAGATGCTACAACTGTCAAAAGTTGGGAAACTTTTCCTATGACTGTCCTCAAGGAAAAGAAAAAAGAAAGCATCAAGCACATGTGGTAGAGTAAGAGGAATCTCCTCCCTCAAAGAAAGATTTAGCAAAAATTAAGGATTATTTACATTAAGTTGAAGATAGTTGATAGGAAATGGTGGAGTCCATGGAGCCTCCTCACACAAAAGCAAAAGATAAGTATTCATGTTTATTTTTAGTATCTTGTTTACTTTAATACTTTATCATTACAAGTTAGATTTTTGTGAGAATGTGAATTAACCTCATTTTATTTCAGTGTCTATGCAAACTTATCAAAGAAAAGGATAAAGAGCTAAAATATTTATTTTATCTATGATCACTCATGAGAGTGACAAAGAAAGCATATTGTAAGTAAGTTTACAAGTCTCGGAAGAAATAACTTATGTCGTGACTTGGAGATAACATGAGAAGGACGTATGATATGGTGACAGTCAGTAAAGACCAGACAATATCCAGTATTTATATAGGAGCAGGAGGCTCCTAAAGATGCAAAACAAAAATATTCAAGATGAAGAAAAACATGGATACCCAGATATAGTGGATGAGATGCAGGTAACTACAGGTTTCTCTAGTACCATTCTTATAGATGCAGAGGGAGCAGGTTGATTGAGTATGAAGACAAAAAGAAAGAAATATTCAAACTCAAGAAGGCACCCAGGATATTACAGAATAAAACTTCAAGGATGATGATTAGAAGCTATTAGCTTGGTGCAAGAGGGAGCCATGTCTTCGAGTTCGAAATGAAGGATCATGATTCAATACAGTTAGAAAAGTRGATGGATGGCGCCCAGATATTTTGATCAAGTTGAAAGCTATCCAGTASATGGATGGTGCCCAACAGATGAGTAGCATGTTATTATACCATGRAAMGATTTTGGACCACAAGAKATTTTTTCAGATCCCACAGGTAGACCTTCATAGATAAGGAAAAGAGAAGAGACCTTYRTAGAGAAGGGAAATGAGAAATTTGCCAAGGTTGGCCTCTGTCCAAGTGTTGAGTTTTGGATACTCTAGGGACATGCTAGAATACCCTCRTAGAGAGGGGTGTGACCACCCTCRTAGAGAAGAATGTGGATGTTTCTCCAAGGGGAAGCGGGAAGATACTCTCCTCTAGCCAAGGATTGAGTARCCTGGAACACAAACCTTGAMCAYGTGGAATGGTTAGTTAKCTATTGAGGTTTKCATTTTGATCCTATGTGGATCATGGAAAGGGAGTCTARTCTTTYCCAGGATAGCATCTTAGCTTCTCTAGTTCATGTGGGATGACTAGGAGTGAATCTATGGTAGTAGTCCTCTCGAGTAGATGGGAGAGATAGATGACTACAAGAGAAGGGAGAACATAAAAGGAATGGAAAAACTCATATAATATCTTCTGTGTGAAGATAATACATCTTCTGTGTGAAGATAATATATCTTCTATGTGAAGATAAGAAAGAAGTATCTTCTTCATGAAGACAAAAGAAAGAAAGAGTATCTTCTGCATGAAAATAAAGAGAACAAAACTTTCGATGATTTATAGATATGTCAGTTAGTGATCATGATGCCAGATGACCAAGTGGATTATATTGATGCCTCCTGTTATCCAGTTGATGATGTTACCTAGTTGATGATGTTGCCCAGTCGATGATGTTATCTAGTTGACGATGTTTCCCAGTTGTTGATGTTATCCAGTGGATGCTACTACCTAGTTGATGTCGACATCCAGTGACCTGTCAAAAGTCAAAAGATAAAGAATATACTTCTTGTTAAGAGGGAGTGTTAAAATATTGTGTAACTGCAAAGAATATTCTTATCCCCTTTTGTGGATAAAGATAAAATATATTTATTATTGATTAGATCAATCCTCTTTTGTGGATTGATCATGTCGGGTATTGTAAATGACCAAATCTCCTTTTGCAGATTGGTCAAACCCTAATTGTAATAGGATAAATAAGAACTCACCCCCATAATATAATAAACGGGCCCCAAAATATATTAAAGGTGGTTATAACCACCCAAAAGAAGAAGTTGGCCATGCCAGTGAAGAGACACTTCCACGCGTGCCAGAATTGTATAAATAAGAGAGGCTAGCGCCTCATTTAGACACACACTCAGCTCACTCATCTAGTGCACAAGTTTTGAAGGAAGTTGCAGTTACCAGTTTCCGAAAGAAGAAAGAGAAAGAGAGGCACATCTCTGGAAGAGAAAATTCTGTGTTGTTTGGCTCATTGTCTTGGCATTGTATTGGCTATCTATATTAAGAAAGTTTTGCTGGGTTTTCTTCCCCTAGAGGGTTTCCCATGATAAACTCTCGTGTACTCTTGTGATTGTGTTTCTCTCAGTGATCCTATCTTTTCTATTGTTGTCTAGTAAATTGAAAGTAACCTAATAATAGCAGAAACTTTAACATGGTTTCAGAGCTAAGCTGAATAGAGCATCTTTCACAGGAAAAAGAAAAACGTCACTGTTGTCGTACATGAAAATTGGGGATTTTTATTGAAGAAAGTTTTCATCCCCAAATCCATCTAGAAAGGTGTTCCCTAGCTCAAGGAACATTTTGGAATCTTTAGCACACATTTTCAGTGGCTAGATCTCTCGGAAAGTGAAACCCTAGTTTTCACAAAGTACCAGAAGTACCAGAAAACCAGAGTACCAGAAGTACCAAAGTACAAAAGTACCAGAAAACCAGAAGCACCAGTCCATAAATCCGCAAATCAAGTTTGAAGGGGTAAAATTTAGATTTTCAGAAATTTGACTGTACCAGCATACTCGCCTCAGTCCAGCACATCTTTTGGTGAGTTCAGTTTTCAGATCCAAGAAATTTGATTTCTTTATTATTTCTATAGCCCATAGGGTTAGGGTTGCTACTACAATAAAGAATGACTACCAGCATGGGGGTAGAAGATAGGATGGAAGGATCTAGAAAATTTAGATCTTGGAAGCATAGGTTGCAAATGATTCTAGACGAGAATGATCTCCTAGAACATGTTACAGTGGGTGTACCAGAACCAGTTGAAGAAGAAAAAAAGACCAAGAATAAGAAGAATTAAAAGAAAGAAAAGATAATCATGTCAGATTCAGTGAAGGATCACTTGATCCCTCATATATCTGAATTACAGACAGCAAGGCAAATGTATGAAGCACTCAGCAGGTTATATGAAAGCAATTATATGAAAGCAAAGCCATCAGCCATAATCTTACCTTAAGAAATCAACTTCGTAATATGAAGATAGAAAAATCAGAATTTGTCACATCCTACCTTATGAGAGTTTCTCAGATCATAGATCATCTTGCATCTATTGGAGATGTCATTAGTGACAAAGAACTTGTAACCACAACCCTAAATGGGTTTCCAACATTTTGGATTCCTTTTGTACAAGGAGTGTGTGCAAGAAGCAAGTTACCCAAGTTTGATAAGTTATGGGCAGATTGCACACACGAAGAATCTAGACTTGCAAACCAACATAAGAGATTAATTGTTGATGAAGAGGAAGCTCTCACGGCCCAAAAGAACAAAAGAAGTTCCTTCAGGAAGAACAATAAAGAAGCTAACTCCGTAAGAGTTCCAGATAAGAAGATAGATGTTTCAAAGATTAGATGCTACAACTGTCAAAAGTTGGGACACTTTTCCTATGACTTTCCTCAAGGAAAAGGAAAAATAAAGCATCAAGCACATGTGGCGGAGGAAGAGGAATCTCCTCCCTCAAAAAAAGATTTAGAAGAAATTAAGGATTATGTACATTAAGTTGAAGATAGTTGATAGCAAATGGTGGAGTCCATGGAGCCTCCCCACACAAAAGCAAAATATAAGTATTCATGTTTATTTTTAGTATCTTGTTTACTTTAATACTTTATCATTACAAGTTAGATTTCTATGAGAATGTGAATTAACCTCGTTTTATTTCAGTGTCTATGCAGACTTATCAAAGAAAAGGATAAAGAGCTAAAATATTTATTTTATCTATGATCACTCATGAGAGTGACAAAGAAAGCATATTGTAAGTAATTTTAAAAGTCTCAGAAGAAAGAACTTATGTCGTGACTTGCAGACAACATGAGAAGGACGTATGATATGGTGACAGTCAGTAAAGACCAGACAATATCCAGTATTTATATAGGAGCAGGAGGCACCTAAAGATGGAGAACAAAAATATTCAAGATGAAGAAAAAGATGGATACTCAGATATAGTGGATAAGATGCAGGTAACTATAGGTTTCTCTAGTACCGTTCTTATAGATGCAGAGGGAGCAGGTTGATCCAGTATGAAGACATAAAGAAAGAAAAATTCAAACTCAAGAAGGCACCCAGGATATTACAGAAGAAAACTTCAAGGATGATGATTAGAAGCTATTAGCTTGGTGCAAGAGGGAGCCATGTCTTCGAGTTCGAAATGAAGGATCATGATTTGATATAGTTAGAAAAGAAGATGGATGGTGCCCAGATATTTTGATCAAGATGAAAGCTATCTAGTAGATGGATGGTGCCCAATAGATGGGTAGCATGTTATTATACCATGAAAATATTTTGGACCACAAGAGATTTTTTCAGATCCCACAAGTAGACCTTCATAGTTAAGGAAAAGAGAAGAGACCTTCTTAGAGAAGGAAGAGACCTTCATAGAGAAGGGGAATGAGAAATTTGCGAAGGTTGGCCTCTGTCCAAGTGTTGAGTTTTGGATACTCTAGGGACATGCTAGAATACCCTTGTAGAGAGGGGTGTGACCACCCTCGTAGAAAGGAATGTGGATGTTTATCCAAGGGGAAGTGGGAAGATACTCTCCTCTAGCCAAGGATTGAGTAGCCTGGAACACAAACCTTGACCATGTTGAATGGTTTGTTGGCTATTGAGGTTTGTGTTGTGATCTTTCCCAGGCTATCATCTTAGCTTCTCTAGTTCATGTGGGATGACTAGGAGTGAAGCTATGGTAGTAGTCCTCCCGAGTAGATGGGAGAGATAGATGACTACAAGAGAAGGGAGAACATAAAAGGAATGGAAAAAATCATATAATATCTTCTCTGTGAAGATAATACATCTTCTGTGTGAAGATAATATATCTTTTATGTGCAGATAAGAAAGAAGTATCTTCTTCGTGAAGACAAAACAAAGAAAGAGTATCTTCTACGTGAAGATAAAGAGAACAAAACTTCCGATGATTTATAGATATCCCAGTCAATGATCATGATGCCAGATGACCAAGTGTATTATATTGATGCCTCCTGTTATACAGTTGATGATGTTACCCAGTTGATGTTGTTGCCCAGTTGATGATGTTATCCAGTTGACAATGTTGCCCAATTGCTAATGTTATGTAGTGGATGCTACTACCTAGTTGATGTCGACATCCAGTGACTTGTCAAAAGTCAAAAGATAAAGAATATCCTTCTTGTTAAGAGGGAGTGTTAAAATATTGTGTAACTGTAAAGAATATTCTGATCCTCTTTTGTGGATAAAGATAAAATATATTTATTATTGATTAGATCGGTCCCTTTTGTGGATTGATCATGTCGGGTATTGTAAATGACCAAATCCCATTTTGCGGATTGGTCAAACCCTAATTGTAATAGGATAAATAATAAGTCGGCCCCAGAATATATTAAAGAGGCTCCAGAATATATTAAAGGTGGTTATAACCACCCAAAAGAAGAATTCGGCCCTGCCAGTGAAGAGACACTTCCAAACATGCCAGAATTGTATAAATAAGAGAGGCCAGTGCCTCATTTAGACACACACTCAGCTCACTCATCTAGTGCGTAAGTTTTGAAGGAAGTTGTAGTTACCAATTGCCGGAAGAAGGAAGAGAAAGAGAGGTGCATCTCTGGGAGAGGAAATTTTGTGTTGTTTGGCTCATTTTCCTGGCATTGTATTGGCTATCTATATTAAGGAAGTTTTGTTGGGTTTTCTTCCCCTAGAGGTTTTCCCAGGATAAATGCTCATGTACTCTTGTGATTGTGCTTCTCTTAGTGATCCTATCTTTGCTATTGTTATCTATTAAATTGAAAGTAACCTAATAATAGCAGAAACTTTAACACCCACTTGGGCCTCTGCCCTGGCTCTGCAACTGCATCTGGATTCTTTGACTCTGCATATGACTATACTGGATCTGAATATGAATCATCTAAGTCCTCTGAATCAGAACTCTCATCTGAAGAAGAGTCGGCATGTGCATGCTCATCATCTCAGACAAGTGGAATAATGGAGGTGTCTCCATGTGTCTACTGAGGTGCATGCGATACACTTTCCTCGAATTGGACACCTCACTCAATGATGAGCAAGTCCGAGGAAATATCAATAAGCCTATATCCCTTCACACTGTCGAGGTATCCAACAAAAATTCAGTTAGTGCTCTGTGGATCAAGTGCCTTCCTCTTTTCAGAGAGAATCCGGGCCCATGCATGTGAACCAAAAATGTGAAAGTGGGTCACTTTCAGTTTGAGGCCGCTCTAAGCCTCGTTGGGGGTCTTATCCTTGACAGATCTATGGGGAGACATGTTTTGGATGTATGTTGTACAATTAAGTTCTTCGGCCCATAGTCTCTGTGGTAGTGACTTTGCATGTAGCATGCAAGATGCCATCTCCTTTAGAGATATGTTTTTCTGCTCAACAACTTCATTTTGTTGTGGAGCATAGGGAAATGTGTGTTGCAACTGAATCCCTGCCTCATGGAAAAGATTGTGGATCTCATGATTCACATACTCTCCCCCATTATGAGTTCGGAGGACTTTTATCTTCTTTTCGGACTGTGTCTCAACCAAGGATTTGGAATCTTTGAGGTGTTGAAAGACCTCGGATTTTTGCCTGAGAAAGTAGATCCATGTAAAACGTGAGAAATCATCAACAAAAATTAGAAAAAACCTCACTTTGTTGATGGATGGAGAAAAAGGACCCATAAGGTCACTGTGGATCAGATATAAAGGTGTGGAAGCTCGCTAAGACTTTCCTTTTTCAAATTTCTCTTGAGGGTGTTTTCCGAGAACACATCCCTCACATACTCCCTTGGAGAAATGGATGTCTCGTAGACCATCAACCAATATTTTATTTCTAATCTATTGCATGTATATGAAATTCAAATGTCCAAACCTTTCGTGCCATATCCTACTACTTTCATCAGCATGAGTAAGAAGTAAAGAAGAATCGGGTTCAATGAATTCAGAAAATGTATACAATCTAGACTAATGATTTACCTCACCGGTAGAAACCTTGGAGTTGGTTTGCATGTCCTAGATGTCCATGGAATTTGGTGTGAATATGAATTTCTTTCCAATGCTAGAATTCGTCATCTAATACAGGGAGAGAAGGTTGACAGAAAGTTTGGGAACGTGCAACAGATTCTCGAAGCTTCCGTTGGTGAGTTCCATCCTTCCTTTGTCGGTGACTTCGACAGAAGAGTTTTCCCCCATCATAATAGGAGGACCTTTGCATGCATCCAAAGAAGAATATACTTATTTTGAGGAATCCATTTGATGTGATGCTCTTGAATCAACGATCCAAGCATCGAGAGAGGAGTTGATGGAAATCAAGGCATGGCTAGAATTGCCTTTCTTGGAATTCAAATCTTTTGGCTTCTTATTCTTGGCACCCTCAGGGATGTGATCTCCAACGTTGTTTTTCTGAAGTATTTGAGACATTAGATATATTTTATTTTTCATGCATGTGGATTCTGAATGGAATCCTTTGTGAAAATACGTGCATTTGTCCCCTTTTCTTTCCTTTTCCCCTTTGGATTCAGAGGCATCATTGAAGGGTTTTTTGTACCCTTCATTCTTTAGATGTGCATGACATTTCTGTTTATATTTGTCTTTATATTTTTTATATTTGTGGCTACCATCATGCACAGTGAGTGCATGCACCCTTGGGCCTTTGATTTTTCCCATTTTGATGAGCTTGGTTTTCTCATGTCAGGGATTCGATAAAGTCCTCAAGAGAAGGCATCTTCCAGGTGGCCCTAGAGGCGAATCTGATAGTATGGAATGTGGATACGAATACAAAGAATTGAAGACCAATATTGGAGAGAATGGTAAGAACCATTTGTTTCTCCTCCTTCGATTTATCAACCCCACAAGCTTTGAGTTGCGACAGTAAATCCTTGAATTTTGTAAAGAAATCTTGGATATTATCGTTGCTTTTGAGATCCAATGTGAGTAGATACACCTCTAGCATGTGTCCCCTCATCTCATCCTGTTTGCCAAAGATCCCTTCCAAGGTGGTCCAGGATTCATTGGGAGTCTTACAGGAAGATATATGAAAAAGGAGATCGGGAGAAATAAGACTGCAAATTGTTTGGAGTGCCTAATCCATGCGATTTAAATACTTGGATTTTCTATGGATGATGTCATTTTTGTATCTGTATTCAAGGTTAACATGTACAACCCTCTAATTCATAGATGTATGGCTATTTTATCCTTCCATGAAAAATAATTGTAAGGTGTAAGAATGAATTCTTTTTGGAAATCCATCTTTCCGCTGTCTTCAATCTTTTGTACCTACAAAAAATTTTGGTGTCACTTTTTCTTAGCAGTCTGTCGGCTTTGATACAATGTAAATGTGTTGAAAATGCACAAAATAGATCTAGATAAACAATAATACACACATTTGAAAAGATAATTGGAGAAATAAGAAGAAGGAGAGAAAGAATGAAAGAATTCTCATTAACCGTTCTGAATAATGAATAATTTACACATGATATACTCTGTATAACTCAATGAGTGCACACTGGAGGAGAACCAATGCACCATAGTGGTGGTCTATAGTGATCTGGACACACACCAGTAGTTACAGGAGTGAACTTCCACCTATTCTAGTCTCTCAGGCAGTTACGGGAGTGAACTACCACCTATTCTAGTCTCTCAGACAGTTACGGGAGTGAACTGCCACCTAGTTGAGTTAACTAGTCAACTAGTCTTCAGTTAACTGACTGAACAAAGCATAGTGAGGAGTTAACTCATGGAATCAATGGTAATGCACCAGTCTGTTGATGATACTAAGGCAAGGTCGAATTATCATGGGGATGATCCCCATGTTGCATAGTGACAAAACCAATGCAACATCTAAACTCAACTCAATTAGTCAAACTGAAGTGTCAACTGAAAGAGAATATTATCCAGGTGGAATATTGTCCCTTAAAATATAGGATACTAGATAATGACTAATAAACAAGGAAAAACCTTAGGAAAAATAAATCCTAGGTGTGTGTGAAGTAACTCCAACACTGGATTTCTTCTAGGCATTGTTCTAAGATTCTTTGCGCCTGAAAGATGTTTCCAAATATGTTCTTATTCTAGTCTCAAAGTTGCATATTGAAATTATTTAGCCTTTTTTTGGAATATGTACATTCATGAACCATGTGAGATATCTTCATTCTCCCACCAAGTTTGGGAGAGATCCAGGAAGTCAAGATGGGTTAGCCAAAATCTTTCAAATTGGAAAGGCTTGTATTTAGGTGTAGCTATTGTATCAATCCACAAATGTACTAGTCAATGATTGGAGCCCGGATTTGGGAGGATGTTTGCATCTATCGAGGGTCCCTCGAGCATCAAGGTTTCTAAAACTAGAAAGCGATCTAGTTTGCAAGCGATTTGTTGGGAACCAAATCGTTTGTTGGACCAGGCGAAGGTGCCATTCCTAGTTTCTATATCAATTAGATTGAGATGATATATATGGTCCTAGAACTTACCACTATCTTGATCAAGCCATTGTGTACCTCCTCTCTTTTCTTCCAGTGTGAGGATGATGTTAAACTCTCCTCCTATAATCCAATGCTATTGTTCTATCAATCCACAAATAAAGGAGAGACTGTGTAGAAATAGGTATTTTTTCTTATTATTTTGGTGTCCATAAGCATTTGTGAGGACCCCCTCCTTGCTGGATCCAATTGCATGATAGTGTGAAAATATTGTGCTTGCTATGGAGAATGGTTGATCAATGATTACCGTGTCTAGGTTCCAGAGGATTTCCAATCCTCTTGCTACACCTTTGGAATCATTGTAGATGAACAGAAAGTTCTGCCAACATCTTCTAAAGACTTCTTTTTCTGCTTCACCTACACATTTCATTTCCTTTAGAAAAATAATGTTCGGATCCTCTATCATTATACTTTTATGAAGAGTCCTTTGTTTGGATCTTCCATTTAGACCTCTTACATTGCATTTGATGATCTTGATCATGAGGAGTTTGGTGGGGGCGAGAAGAATCCCTCGGTTAGGTGCTGGATCTGTCTTGAGTTAATCATGAAGTGGCCTACCTCTTTGATTAGTTGATGGGCCGATTTGCATCCCCATATCTTACTTTATTTAGGTTCTCACCTAGGATCTGAGCTTATGCCTAATATGGAGGTTTCCCCTGCTATGGAATCTATGAAGACTTTGTGGGATTTTCTTAGTATTGACCAAGATAGATTGTAATTCCTTCTTGTTGAAAGAATACTCTAGTTTTTACAAGTCTACGTCAACGAGGTCTTGTTCATCTATCTACATAACTAAGTCCCCCTCTCCCTCCAGGACCTTGTCTACATCCTCCAGGGCAGAGGAGCAAGGGGTGGTGATTTTCTCTAAGATTGGGTTGGGAGATGTTTTGGCTTGTTCTTTGTCATTGCATTGATGGCATGGTTTGTGGGGAATATCCACCTCCTCTGCATTTGGTAGATGATTTAATGCATTAAAAGAGTTACTTGTGGGAATCTTCTTATCTGTCCCCCAACTGGGTTTCTTTGGAGGTTGTTTCCTGCCGCTAGTGACTTGTATGAAGCCATCTTTTGATTTTTCTTCCATTGGTGGTCGCGTCGGGGAATTGAGGGGGCAGTCTCGGAAGAGATGTCCATGCTCATGAAATTTTTGACAGTGGAAGGGTCTATGTTTGTATTCTATGGTTTGGATCTAGTTTTCATCCTGCTATTCCATGGTGAATGAGCGAGGCAAGGCCTTGGAGATGTTCATATATACACATATCCTGGCATAAGAGGTATATCTCCTCTATTTTGTTGCCTCTGAGGATTTCACATATCTTCCTAGGGTGTTTCCTATGCCCATTAGAATTTCTTCAAGCCAAAACTCTTGCATAAGGGAGTAGAGGAAGATCCAGAATGGTGCAAAATAGAAATCCTTTTTTTTTGGGCTGAAGCGATCTGTCCAAAACCAAAGATATAGCCATGTAGAATTGAAAAAATTTGGGCCATTTTGAAAGACCCGGTCCTTGTTTTCAGATTGTAAAAAATGATAGTGAGTTGGAAATCATATTCCCCTTTTGGGTTCCACCAAGTTTTAATCCAACACACTAGATCTCTTTCAGAGGGCCATAACCCTAAAAAATTTCTAATTAGGGCATTGTATTTCATGAACTAAGTGTGTTCCTAAACTCTTGTGGAATTTATCACATATCTTGGTGCTTTAGTTTCTTGAGGGATGCATTTCCCTAGTTCCCAAGTGCGAGTTTCCTTTGGATGAGACTTTTCTGCTTCCACCTCCATATCCTTCCCAGAACTTTGTTCATCCTGCTGGATTTTCCCATGAAGATGAGGCGGCGGCTGAAATGGTGGCCTTCTGGCCCTGACTCCTTCCTTCTCATTCACAGCTACATTTCTATATGAGGGGGTTTTCATCCCCCCCTTTGGATCCATGCTACTTGATTAGTTGTGTTGTTGTTTTTGAAACCTGTGCCTGTGATTGAAGAGAACGCCTGACTATTGCAGGGTTAGGTGTGTGCTATCATGCTAACCCTAGATTTCTTTAGTTCTATCAAATTATTTTTATGTGTAGGGGATGTTCGCCCCAACCTATACTATTAGTTTGGAAATTGATCCATCTTTTGTTTTGATTGCAACTGGTGTACTAAAGAATACTGCAACAATTGTCTTAGAGCTTGAGTGCAACAACACTAAACCAGAAAAAGGTGCCTTGGCATACTAAGTTAAGAACTATTTCATAGGATATCTGGAAGTATTAAGGTAACTGGTTCCCACAACGTGTGTGGTGGTATTGGCTCAACTTGTAAAATTACCTTTGAGAGATCCATAATGCTGCCAACATTTGCAATTTCATTTGGGAACATATAGATGCACTTTTAGCTGCCTTGATTGCTTTCTCTCATAAACTCTAAATACCAACATTTTCAAGATGAACGAGTAGAACAATAGCTTATTGTGTCAAAATATCTTGCTAAAGACACTCTTCAACAAGAAGATGTGAAATTAATTAAGCCCCCAACTATTGTAATATTTGAGAAGGCGATGCAAGAAATAAAATAAATGGCTCAATGGCTTGGTTAGGTGTGAGTAAGCATTGTTGGGGTTTCTTCAATATATTTACAATTTTTTGTAATAAATGATGTTGTCATCCCCATGCACTCAACTTTGGACAAATCAATGCTAAGAAAAGAGGCTTCACCAGTGTAGTAGTAGCTATACATTTTGTAATTTTGTTTGTCTTTGTCAAGATCTAGAATAGCTATGCAATAAAATCACAAAGAGAATTAGGGATAACAGGGAAAATTTCCAAAGTACAATCATTTATTCTAGCTTGAGTCTTGACAAATTCAAGATTCTAAAGGGGGAAACACTTCTATAACTTGATAAGAGCACTCACTGCAACCTTAAGTAATGGATAAATTACACCAGCTGCTAATAGAGAAAGAGGAACCGTGGCATTATAAGTATCAATAAGCTTTATTTGTTTCTCATATCCAATACCTTGCAAAGGGCACACGCACCTACCTCTTGACTGTGACAAAATCCATGTCAAGAAGTTTGACAAGATGTTTTATATAAGTAGAGTTTGCAAATGAAATTCAAACTTCAAGGTTCTTTAATAAAACATAGAAAATATGTGATATGCTTTCCTTCAGTTGCAAAGAACATGGATTTTCCAAAACTCTATGCAAGCCTTCTATAAGATCACCTTCAGTATTTGAAATGGAAATTACATCAAGAATATTTTCAAATGACAACTTGGTAAGTGCATTAATTACAACTTTTTTCTTTTTCTTAGATTCTGAACGCAAAATTTTCACTAATGGTTTAGTGTATTTCTTTAAAGCATCACCGTTTTGAATCTTTTCAACATAACAAAGTACTTCGAGATCCCTATGCGATGGTTAACAACAACCATTGCATCTTCACGGTGACAAAGATTGCAGTTATAAAAAAGGACCTGCAGTAAACCTACACCAACTTCTATCAAATCTTAAGGACCTATTGATAAATATTCGGTTATGGATTCCAAAACTCATGCCTCTACCATCGCCAATTTATTTTCTTCACTATTGTTTGCAATCCTGGTAATAATGCTAAGTGCAAGTTCATGTACACTTGGTCGATCTGGTGGCATAAGATTTAGCAGTTCCACCAAATGAAGGTATCGATCTATAAGAAGTCGCGCCCACTCAGATTTCATCAAACTAAAAAAATTGTTCTAGAACTCCTTGATATGTGTTATTGATGAAAGAACCCTTTTGAAAATATGGAAAGATTGAGCATCTCAAAGCCCAGTATACCAAGGAGGACTAGATCCTCAACCACTCCTAAATTTGCAATTACAATAAGTGTTCCCTCATTTTCATTCCAAAAAAGACTACCTAATCACTGTGTAGAGAAATACTTGTTGATAGATTCCTTCAACCTTAGTAGAATATCAAAAGATGCTATTATATGCATTGTAGCATCAGCCTCAATGAAATTTCAGCCTAAATGAAATTTTAGCCTCAATTGTTTCTATCTCAGCCAATTGTTTCATTCCTAAACTCTTGGGCCCCCTCCTATACCAATGTCCATCCAGATGATCACTTCCTTCTTTGAGGCGCTCCCTTATGCTAGGGATAATGAGAGATACATTGATAGTAGAGGTACTTTAGCTTCCATATTTTTTATGCCTTCGGGGGCTATTACTGCATCCCAGAGACTCCAATGATGATGCTATTCTATCTCCCACACCAATGGTCAGACGAGGTCACCCAGGACATGATGATGGCTAGCCTCTTCTAAGAAGCAACACAATATGCATACCATATCCTCTTCCAAGTCCTATTCTAGATAGGTTTCTATCTAGAGTTTCCTCCATTTGGCTTTGAATGTTAGGGGAGCTAGCCATAGTGGGCCTTCCATGTTCATGCTATTTGTATCCTTCATCTTGGTTTCTTTCTCCTTGCCTCCTTGATTTTAATTTCATTATTAGTATGGATCGGATTTTCATTATCAATACAGGTCTCCACATCTTATCTTAAGCTTAGATCAATACTTTACTTTATTTTTTGCATCCTACTTTCTTCAGGAGTTGTTTTTGTGCAACCACTTTGTATTGATACTATTGTACTCAATAGTACCATTGACCAAATTTTGTGGTTATTCGTTGGACATAAATAAGATTATCTTATCTTATCTCCGACAAATAATCCCATAGTGTCTCAAAAGTGGATAACTTCTGAGTACAAATACATTGAACAAGGTGATGCCACGATTGACCAAAGCCATTCAGAATGATCTGAACTAGCTCACTCCCATCAAAGTCTTCTTCAATGGTAGTGAGCTGATATCTCAACTTTGTGATCTTCATTAGATAACTCTTTTATAGTATTGGTCTTCCTCATGTGAATACCGGTGAGCTTGTTCTTCAGAGGAATTTTACAAGACATATTGACACTTTGGTACAACATTACAAGGGCATCAAACATCTCCTTCATTGTGTTCTTCTTTGTGATGTGAGGGATCAAGTGAGCTCTCAACGAATATTGGATGATTCACTTCACCTTTGTTGATTTATTAGTATGTCCTACCAAGTCCTTGGGATCAATGGGAGGTGCGACCTCCATATCCACAAGATACCACAATTGAACTTCTTCCAAGAAACTCTACAACTTGCACTTCAATGATACGAAGCAGGGTATTTTTTAAGGATTCAAATATTATACCTATGTATAGTATTCTAGGTGATTATTTCGTTTTGAAAAATCATACATATAGATATGTAGGAAAACATTCAATAAGAAACAAATAATTTACTATTAAAACTTATAAACTTTTGGCAAATATTATCAATTTAATCATATTTACCCTTTACAACATAAGTAGGGTTACAAGTAAATATTACATTCAGACAATATAACAAGGATCTCTCTCATCCTCTAGTGCCTAGCCACTAGGGACACGTCCACCTGTAGTCACCCACATGGATGCCACGCTCAACAGATTACTCAACTGAGTCCACATGAGTACCATCTAGAGCACCATCTCAAGTCAACTCAACTAAGTCCATAGGAGTACAAAGCAGTGGACCATCTCAAGATGACTCAACTCAGTCCAGAGGAGTACAAGGCAGGAGACCATCTCAAGTCATCTCAACTCAGTCCAGAGGAATAGACAAGATACCAAACATCATCACAACTTAGTCCAGAGTCTGATGCACACCCATCACATGGGCACACCCAACACTTGGGCTCTCTCTCACAAATGTCTCAACTCAGTCCAGAGGATAATGATCTGGAGGATGTCTCATGAAGCTACAATCAACAACACTTACCTCATATATTCCCAACAATAACCACGTTCCAACAATGCCATTCTTCTTCACTATCCTGGGTGGCATCCCCAAGGTGAATTTTGTCACTCCCTCAAGAGTTCCTTTCAAGGTTAGATGACTTAGGCATGTATATGCGATCACCAAAGTAAAAAATCCCATTGTACATCCAAAAATTTCTTGTTTTTTCTTCCTTAACCTATTTCATGATATTCAAAGTTGTGGGATCCTTATGTAATCCCTCTTTGATCTTCTCTTGCAAGTTTGTGAAAACCTGCATCTCATTGCCCATGAGCACCGATAACTCGTCCTCCTCTAAGGTTGTAGGTTGTGCCTTCCTACTCAACGATTATGTTGTTGCATTCAACTTGCCTAGTCAGTACTCAATGGTCATGTCAAATGTTGCTAAGAAGTCTTTCCATCGTTCTTGCTTAGGTGACAACTTTGATTGGGTGGTAAAGTAACTTATTGCCACATTGTCCATCTTCACAATGAACGGTTTTCCTAACAAGTAGTTCCTCCATGCTTGTAAGAAATGTACAACTGCGATCATCTCTTTCTCATGGATGGAGTAACATTATTCATGATCTTGTAGATTTCTACTCTCATATGCCACTAGATGAGCTTCCCGTGACAAAACTCCTCCAATGGAAAAATGTGAAGCATATGTCTGCACTTCAAATGACTACTCAAAGTTTGGCAGTTTTAACACATGTGCTGACACAAGTCTTCACTTTAGTCCATAGAATGTTGTCTGGTACTTCTTTTTCCATTTCGATGGTTTGTTTTTCTTCAAGAAGTCGCTAAGTGGTGCTAAAATTTTAGAGTAACCTTCAACAAATCTATGGTAGTAGTTAGCCAAACTAAGGAAACTCTTTACCTCATGAATTTTTCTTGGTTCCTACCAATCCTCAATTGTTGTTATCTTTCCAAGATTCATGTGGATGCATCCTTGTCCAATCCAATGGGCCAAGAACAAATTTTTGGTCTGCCCAAAGACACACTTGGGCTTCTCCAAGTACAATTGGTTTTGCCTCAGTGCCTCAAAGACTTCTACCAAATGATTATTATGGTTTTGCCTCAGTGCCTCAAAGACTTCTGAGCAAACTGTTCATCAAGGTGAAAACGGTAGTTGGAGCATTGCACACAACCCAAAAGGCATAACAAGAAATTCAAAATTAGCATACTTTGTTACCATGGTTGTCTTTGCCTCATCTCCTTATGCAATCCTTACTTGGTATTATCTTATCTTGAACTCCAACTTTGAGAAAACATTGGCCTTAGCTAACTTGTCAAAATATTTTGTTACCAAAGGTAAGGGGTGTCAATTTTTTATGGTCTACTTGTTCAATGCACGATAGTCCAAGCACATCCTCAATTTTGGGGTGTCCTTTTGGAAGGGGACCAGTGCTTCATATAGGGACCTAGAAGTCATGATGAAGCCAGCATTGATTATTTCAGTCAACTACCACCTCAACTCTTCCAACTCAGGTCCAGAAAGTTGATATGTAGCTCTAGGGGTCAACCATTTATGCGTCCCATTGACATAACCTTCCTCAAATTTTGAATAATTTTCCTCTCATTGTATCTCTTAGCGTGCACACCCTGAATCTAGTTTTCTAATGATCATCCTTCATCAACTCTACAACTTTGATGTATACATGATTAGCTCTAAAACACTTGTAATGCGCCAATCTTATGCATTCCAATGATATAAAATTTTCTGAAAATGTAAACTATAAAGCTCTACTTTAATGATTTTCCCAAGATTGACGTCGTTTGAGGCATGTGTCATCCTAACCATTTATATTCCCCCTAACCTCATCTACCTGACCTAAATCCTTTCCAAATCCTATCTAAATCCATACATTAATGTAGGACAAAACATTCTTTTAGCAATAGATTTTTGGACCATAAATATGACATGACTAGGTCGGGCATAACTTTTGCAACATTAAAATCTTGTTTCAACACTACCTACCTACAAGCATGTTTAATGGTGACAAGAATTGTTGCTTCTATCAATCAAAATGCCCCTAAGTATAGTTTTCAAATGCAGAGACTTGCCTCCCACAAAGACCTCACCCTGTGCATAAACACCCCTTGCTCTATGGTCCACTAGCTCTGCAGTTTGTTGGGTTGTCATGACACATATTCCATCCCTTCTACAGATCCCAAGTTGATGTTGACACCTCGATTGTGGAGATTTTCTATATAGGAGTACTTTTAATTTTGTGTAACTATAGATATGTTTTGTTGTTTTATTCTTAGACCTAAAAAGTGACAAACAACAACAAATTAAAGGTGAATGGAAATTGTTGAAATTGAATTTTTCATAATTTGACTTGCGAAAATGGAATTGCTAGAAATAAATGATGAAGTTGAGTTCTACTATGGTACACTAACTCCCTTGCTTCTCCCCAAGTGCTCAAGGTGGTTCTACTAGGTTTGGGGTTGTACAGGGATTCAAGTGTGCACCATTCACCCATCACTTTTTTAGTTGTCCATCTATATACATGAGTTGCACAACACTTTCTCTAGTTATCTGCACAATTCTGTATGATCCTTGCTAATGCATTCTCAACTTTCCTAAATCCTTCCAAAATATACTATCACACATTAACACAATATCCCCTTGTTCAAACGTTTTTTTCATGATATGCCTATTGTGCCATGCCTTTTGCACTTCTTTTGTACCATTTGATGGTATGCTGCTAGAAATATGTGCTCTTTTAACCATACATGCATATCATTCATATCTTGTAACTACTATGATTCTAACAATTGTGTGGCTATAACTATCTGTAGGCTTAGTATCAAGTATTCCAATGGCATCATCGCCTCCATGCCATGCACCAAATTAGGTGGTGTGTGCTTCATCAAGGTTGCATGCATAGTTTAATAAGCCCATAGAATGCCAAGAATTTGTTAGTTATATTGCCCCCTTAAGGCTAACTACTTTAAGACCACCCTCTCAGGGGTGCATTGATGCTACTTGGACGAGCTCTCCTATTCATATCTGTCAATTCCAACATGTTTTTCTATTCCTTCCGGTTGGATATCATCCATGAGCTCCTTCAGATAGCTCTACCATGGTATAATAACTCCTATGTTTTACACTTCATATGATATGTGCTTGCGCAGATGGTACTTCAGGCTTTATGTTGATGTGCTATGATTTATGTGTGGGTTTCTTATCTAGAAGTGGTGTGATGGCTTCTAACTATCATTAAATTAATTAACATTGGGTATATCTTATAACACTTCTTAATGCTAATGATTTTTTTGTTTTGTCTCGTTTGACCATGGGGAAACATGTTGTCTTGATTCAAGATTAGATGTACTATCAAAAATCTGGTTGAGTAGCGTGCCCACATCCTAACCATGTCTAAAATTTTCCATCATTCCCTTTCACTACCATCCTATTCATAAAAAGAAATATTATCCATCCAACAAGGTTTAATTGAAGGAAAAATGTAAGCCGAAGTAAAAATTAAAGCCAAAAAGGCTAGAGGTGAAGAGAGTAAATGTTTAAAAAATGAAAAAATACTAAGGCTAGAGCTATGCCACCTCATAAAAAAGGCCATACCCAAGGTCCTATGCTAAAACACATATCTAAAGAAAAAGGACTAAAAAAAATTAAAGAAAATATGAAAGGGGGTAACAAAAGGTGTCGAGGTGGTAACTCTAAGCCAAGCTCCCTCTTATAAGGCTTACAAGTACAAAAAATGAAGACTCCTAGCTAAAAAAGGCTAGTTGGGCCAACAAAACACCTTATATACCATTAACAATGACTTCAAGCGTAGAAATATAAAGTTTCCCTACCTTTTTTCATCGTTTATTCATCAAATTCACATATCTTTAACTAAATTACTTACGAAATACCTTTTTTCCTAAGCATAGACACACATAATAGGGGTAGACGTTGTCCCATCATGGTAAACTTAGGCAATTTATAAAATTTACCTATGTTAAGTTTTTAGAGGATATTACTTGACGTTTGTTTCCTAATGATTTGTTTGAAGCTTGATGGATCATTATAGCTAGGTGCTCCACCTTGGAATCTGTGCACTATGTCTCGATATTTGTGTCACTGCCTCAAGAATTGTTTAGATGCATTGGAATAAATGTACATGCATTGGGATCCATGTACCTAAATTCAAAAATATCTACTCACATTGGGATCCATGAAAATTTTCTTGGGATTTGTGTCATTGGATTGGGATTTATGACAACATAGTGGATGATGACTAAGATTCCACATCATCAATTTGTACACTTGTCAGCATACATAGCATAGTATGAGCCACATGCATATATCTAGTTGTCATGTGTGAAAACTCCTCTCCAAGGCATATCTTCTCTCTCCTCCACACGTGAGAAGCTTCTAGAACGTTTTAGAAGGGGCGTACCTCACTTGTGGACGAATTCTCACATGTGAATGAAGTTTTCATGTTTTTATTGGTTAGTTTTAGGGCCTCCTTTAACCCACACATGTGAAATTTGTTAGAAACTTGCTCAATTAAAGGAGGGCACACTTTCTATCTCCTCCTTTGACTCACATGTGTGAAAGTTTATTATAATTTTACTCACTTTGAGGAGGGTGCCCTAGTTTGAGGAGTTTGTTGTAACTTCCCATGGTTTTATGACATGGTTTTACTCTAGCACATGGTATTGACTCATGGTTTTACCTAGCCCATGTTATGAGCACATGGTTTCATTGTAGCTCATGGTTTTATATGTAGGGTTTTGAGAAGGCCTCTACTAGTTTGAGGACTTTGTTGTAACTTCCCATGGTTTTACTCTAGCACATGGTATTGGCTCATGGTTTTACCTAGACCATGTTATGAGAACATGGTTTCATTGTAGCTCATGGTTTTCTATGTAGGGTTTTGAGGAGGTCTCTACCTATTTAAGGAGGGCATCACTCTCATTTTGTATGGTTGTAAATGGAATAAGAAGGCCCATTTGCTCTATTTTGGTGTGTATTTTTCTCTAGTTTCTTATGTATATTTCTCTAGTGTGTATTTAAAAGGATCTTGACATGGAAAAGTTATTAAAGAGAAAGGTATTGCAAGGTGAAAAAAAACAAGCAAGGTATGAATAACATCTATCTTGTTTCTTTATGGTTTATTGAAGCTAGGGTTTAAGTATTAAATTTAGATATCATAGGATTTAAAATTTTTACTTTGGATTTATACTTCAATCAATCAAATTTGCAGTACATGGGATAGATCTAGAAATAGTCTAGTCCCTCTATGAGTTTTGTGGTCTAGGTTCCCAAGCTTGATGCTCTCCAAGCTTTCCTTAGGAGGTTTTTGGGACTTCAACAACAAAAGAGAAAAGGAAATATACTTGAGGAATTATTTTAGACTCCATGCCCAATGGAGACACCAGGGATTCCTTATATCTTCTAACCATATCTAATTTAAATTTTCCCTTTTAAGTTTTTGTTACAAGCAATTTAGGGTTTAAAGGATATAAATTTTCTGAATTACATTGCTAGATCTAAGTTTGATTTAATTGCGAAATCTTTTAACTTGGATCTCATTTATGCTAAATTTGTTTCTCATGCTACATCTCTAATGTTGGCATAAGTAAGCAAGGGTGCCTAGCTGAAATTAGGGTTCATATCTTGAATTTAATTTTCTTAATCTTTGCATATAACCCTCATCATCAAGGTAACTTCAAAGGTGCTTAAATCATATTTTATTTTGAGTTAACTTATTCATTCTTAGAAACATATGGTAATTCTTTCCCTCATTCAAGGTTATCTACAAAGGTTTGTGCCAACATTGGATTGTTTTACTTTTCTATGCACACAAAGAAGATGAATCGACCTTGAAGCAAGTGGAACGATTCAACAACTAGGTACAACGATTTTCTCTCTTTGGCAACTAAAATTTCATTTTGAGCTTGATGGATTGGGTTTGAGGTTAATATTTTAGATCTGAGTACTTTCACGATCGTATGGTGTGATGCCATGACCTATGGGTACTAAAATTTGACTTTTCATCTTATCTATTTATTCAAAATCTGAACTTGTTTTTTGTGTGAACGTTTATAAATCTGTATGAGGGTAATTTCTTTCCTAAAAAAATAATATTTGGATACCCTTTGGACATAGTTATAACTCTAAGCATCCCTTAAACCAAATTGACACTAGAAATGATGCAATGATTCAGTCAAGGTGACACTGTTTGAATGAATGACATCGATTTTATTACATAATTTATGTTTTCAGTTTGCACATATCTTATGGCTCTAAATGGTGAATATGTCGAGGAATATGTCACTACTTATTTTTGGGGTCAATCTTCACACTCTTGATGTTCACTTAAGAAATAAATTGCACCTAAACTCACCTGACTTCCAGGGTTTAATTTCAGTCTCAGATCTAAACTTGTTTATGTTAGCATTTGGCATATGATTTGGGCATAAAATCTCTCCTTAAGTCATACATGAATGCATGAAATTTCTACTGTTCCATCTCTTGGATTCCAATGAAAATAGTCAACTTTCTTTGTAACATTTGAGCATATCTAAAATCTTAACCACAACCTAGAGTAAATTGAGGCAATTATTTGTTGGGCGACTTGGTCATTTAAGCAAACATCTCATTTCGGTCTTTTTTCTTTGCTATAATGGTCACTGTCATTTACCTAACAATTTGAAGTGAACTGAAAATACATCTCCAGATTATTGGCTTAATGATTACAATTTGTTTAAAATATACACATCAAGTGTGCTCCAAATAATTGTGGTTTTATGGTCTCCTAACAGTGAGGTTCTGATTTCATAATCTTGTAATGGATGAACTATACATCTCTAACCCCCAAGATAAGGCACTAAAAACCATGTACTAATTATTTCACACAGCTGGCACCATTTCACACAGTTTCTATTGATTATAATATGGATGGTAACTACATTTTTGGCACAATTCATACATGGATTATGAACACTATTTGTATGATGACAAACCTTTGGTAAAATTCTTTAAATAATAATCACATTATACTCATATTTATCATTATTCAGGGTTATACACAACAATTATCATATCTTAATGTTTATGTGGGAGAAATCATTGTTTATTAACTGTCCAATGTCTCATATGCTAACTGCCCTCCAAAGCAATTATAGGCTTGGTGATTACATGGTTATTTCCTCAGATTCATGTCATAGGTCTTGCTATCATAAACATAATTGACATTATTAATCTTTGATGTTGACAACATATAAATGAATGGTGTGATACTTCAGTCTCATCGTCATCTCTTTGTGGTGTAATCTATTCTGTAGTCCCATAATTTCATTCATAACAACAGCAAGCACATATTTCCTTACTGCCCTAAAACAATAATGTATGGCATATGATATTTTGGGTGTTTGTTGAGGTTCACAACATAATGAAATACTATGCTAGGGTAGCTTAGTTTTCCCTTACACTGAAGTTTGGGGCAAGGCTACCAAGGTGATTGTGGGTAGCTTTCCTGGTAGTACCTCTAGGCTCTCCCACTGAAGTTATGACTTTTCTTTTCTTCATGGGGTAGAGTTTGAGAGATAAAAAGTCCTAATCATTCCTATTGATTGAGTACATATGTTAGAAAATAATAGGTGTGCTCATTTCACCATAGACAATATAACAATATTGTTACCCAAACATAGGCCGAAGCCACCCCCGAGCACCTTAACCTTGACAAAAAATAATTTTGGAAGCAAACCCTATATCTCTCTAGAGATAACACACAAGGAAGAAAGTCCAAACCATAACCAAGAGAAATTCCAAGCCTAAACCGAAAATACAATTTGCAGTATTTGCAACTGCAGCTACTCTCCAGACTTGCACACTTACTAAATTTTTGTAGTGTGCACGTTTAAATTTATTTAGTTGCGAGCTGTGTGTGTCAAATGAGCTCTGGTGTCCTGTATTTATACTTCTCCTCCTTAGTTGTCTGGGCCGACTTCTCATTCTGGGGGCTAAAAAATCAATATTAAATATTTCCTTTAGCCGACTTGTCTTCTAGGGTTATGGCCAATGCTTTAGGATTTTTTCTTGCTTCCTGAAATATTCTATTCTTGTCAGGGTTACATGTGGAGGTTAATACCTCCCACAACTACCATAATATGAACACTCCCTCCTAGCTAGGGAGGTATTGAAAGTAGTGATCTTGAGCACAAACATACCATTCAATCGATAGCATCATCATAGCCATACATGCTATTTCATGATTAGATCAAGAGAACCATCATCACTATGAGTATCATATGATAACATCAACTGCAGCATCTCTCGAAGCCATACTCCATCTGAGTAATCAGGCATGATTCTTAATAAGTCACTCACTCCACAAAGTGATACAAGAACCATTCTTCTAATCCAAACATATGTCTTAGAAGAATAACTATTCCAACAGATGCTGGAAGCCACGCCATGGGCTACAAGGATTATTCTTCTAATCCAGACATACTTCCTAGAAGAATAAATGTCCTGGACCATTTTTTGTCTAGATAATGTCTGTCCATCAACACACTGACTATCCATCTAGCTGACAATCATTTTCAACACTATTGATAGTCTACATGGTAATCAAAACAATGTCATTTAATATAAAACAACTGTGTCTATCCATAGTAGTACACAACTACTATCCAATGGTACACAACCACACCAAGTAGCACACAACTACTTAATCAGTGACAGATAGCCACAACTAGTGGAACACATCCACCACAGTAGCATACATCTACTGTCCAGAGACATGCAATCTCCATAACAATCATATCATATGATATCAACCTGCATAAAACAATTTCATGATATAAACTAAGTCATCTGGGCCATTCTTCCACTCACATTTGTGAGATCTGGAAGAGCATCTACCCTCAAAAAGTAAACCATCAGCCATGGTCTATCTAGATTATTCTTCTCAAGCACAGATGAATAATTGTCCCTGATTTCTAAGCGTGGACCATTTACCTAACTTGGCCATTCCCCCGGCACTAATCATAGTGCAACCTGGAGAGAATGAGTCTACCCTAGGGAATGCCTGTCCCTAATTTCTGAACCTGGACCATTCACCTAACTGGGCCATTCCTCTGACACTGATCATAGTGCAACCTGGATAGAATGAGTTTTCCCTAGGGAACCATTTCCTAATGGAAATGACTGTCCTGCACCAACCTCCAAAATAGACCATTCTTTGAAACTACTCACAATTGTGAACTTCAAAAGAATGACTACCCGCCGAGGCGAACCATTCCACTTGATCACTACTTAGAGTCACCGCCAAGAAGAAAGTCTATCCTAGACCATTCCGCCACATTGGTCACAAGGGGAATTGCTATCTATGGTACATAAACAATGTATAGAACCATTTTCATTATGAAAATGACTGTCCGATCTGGACCATTTTTCAAACTGGAAAATGGTTGTTCGTAAAAAATCTCAAGCCACTTTTCGAACTGGAAAGGAACTGTTCATCCTTGACCATTTTTCGAACTGAAAAATGATTGTCCATAAATAAATAACACATCAATGCTCCCTCCCAACCTGGGAGTAATCTCTTCCTTTTTCAATAAGGAAATCGTCTCCACGAGCCCCAACTTATTTCTCAAGTACGCAAACTTTTTCATCTTGGACAGAGGCTTTACCAAAATGTCTGCTATCTGCTCATCTGTGGAGATATATTGGAGAATCACTTCTGTTTTCTGGACTTCATCATGGAGAATGTAATGCTTGATATTAACGTAGTTCGGTCTGTCGTGGAACATTGGTTTTCTCTGAAGGCTCCATATAGCTCTGATCATTACAATATATCATGTTCGAATTCAACACTTTTGTTTCCTGCTAGCTCATGACATCATGGCAAGACTCAAACTGAAACATATCCAAGTAACACTTCTTCTGTCATCATGAGAGTTTTCCATGGATTAGCACTCCATCATCATAGACTTATGAGTGTAATGTCCCCACTTTGGGACATCATTACATTGTAGAGGTTTATGATGACCATAGTAGCCAGATGGATGTTATAGTGAGTACAAGGATTATTGAGAGGCATTTTTGGTTCTGGCTTGCATCGCTCGTCCCATTTCATCATTATGATCCATTTCACATAGGTTGGCTTTGGTTTCATTGCATTCCGACGATTTCCATGATTTTGAGTATTTTGAGCTATAAGTTAATTAAATTCACTGAAGAGGTCATTTTGGGCACATTACTTGGAGGAACCTCTCAGTGTAATAGCTCAATGGAATCGGGAGGAGAAACACTATAGGATGGGCTGGTGAGAAGTGACTTTCAGTGGCCAGGGAAGCCACAAGGAGATATAAGGCGCTTTTGAGAGGTAAAAAAGGCTAATTAATTAATTAAAGTGATTTAATTAATTAATTAAATATTAATAAAATGAAAGTCACTTTGGAGGGAGAAGGTGAGCATGAAGTATAAAGGAAAGGAAAGGGCCTCTTTTCATTCATTCATGTATTTCTATCATTTTGATATCTGGCTTCTAGCTAGAGGGCCCATCTCTTGGGGGTTTTGAGGGTTTTGACTTAACAAACCCTAGAGGACGATTCAGTGGTGAAAGATTCCACCTAACTTGTCCCAAGCTTGGTCTCGGAGATGAAATACTCTCCCACACCATTATAGTTCCAGATCTACTCAGTTGCAAGAGGATTCTACATTAGTTACATGTGCAGATAGAGAGAGGGCACATCAGTTGAGGGTTTCCAGTAAGAGGGTGCACCATCCATTGAGGGAGGATTTGATCTAGTTGAGGAGAAGAGATTTTGGGAATTCCAGGTATTGGGTTTTCCTTTCAGGTACCATAGTGCCATTATTGGATGTTTTCGGAGGTATTATTATGGAGGATTGATTGGCATTGAGAGTGGGACGATTTCCCTAAGAGGAGAGTGCAACATTACTTGGAGGGTGGCTATATCCAAGGGTCTAGCAAGTGTTTTTCCTAGTAGAGCACTTGGGTTTTCATTGTCATGCCCCAATATATCATTCTAGTGGATTGGTGGAGCTGCTGGAGGTCTCTAGGAGAGAGGTCGAATTATTAGGGTTTCAGGCATCTAGGGGGGCACACCATTCCTTGGAGGAGAGTTAGATCCATAGGGTTTCAGAGTGGATTTGGAGATTCGAGCACCTGGGTTGTTCTTTCCATCACTTGATCTACTGTTTGGCATATTTCTTGGGGTGATTGGACATCTTTGGCAGTAGTGATGAATTGTTGAGGAGCTTTATCATTCCAGTAGGGCGTGGCACTATTTAGTTAGGGATTTGGCACTTCATATGGCCAGATCTACTCTTGTCTTCATCTTCATTGAGTATTCATCCTTTGAAGGCTTGCGATCTTCTATTGGAGCATTTTGTAGCAACTCCTACTATATTATTGGATCCATCTATTGAGTTTTCTAGATTGACATATTCATTGTAACAAGTTCTTCTATTCATGAATAAAATTATATTTGAGATGTTTTGGCTTGTCTATCATATTGCATATGGTTGAGGTATGTTCCATGATTGTATCTTCTTGTTTATTGTTGCAACACACATATAAAGAATCAACTAAAACCCCAAGGCTGAAATCAAGAGGCCATCCTACAAGCAAACACATGTAAACAAGTATATCAACAAAGTGTTTGATGAAATGCCACAAACATAAAAGTTTTAAAAGACACCCAAAACTGTGATGTTCCTTGCATATTGGCTTGGGAACATTACAATGAGTAACTATTCTGATACACTATCTCTGTCATAGAAAGTTTTCACCATGCTTCTGTTGTATATGAGATACTCTGCATCAAGTTGTTTGAATCCATACAAGGTCTTCTTATATATGCATACATGGGTCTCTTCCTGGTATAAGCTTCTTTCTCACTTGCTTTATTGGGAAGAACAACCTTTTACATGTAAATTCCAATAAATGGATACTACAAGACGTATATATGGAACAAGCGGTTGTCATAGTATTCTCCCTCCTTCTGGAAGAACCTCTGAATCTTGCAATGATTCCATTCATAAGTCTTTTTCACACTGTTATTTATCATAACTTCCATTTCTTCTGCTCGATTGTTTCTTAGTGAGTTCAAACCAAGCTGGTAGTTTTTGTGATTTTTGGTATAATAACTGATTGTTCTGTCTTTTTCTTTCTCTCTTGGAATCTTTATGTTCTTCCTCATGTTTCTCTTTAGCTCTTGGGCCCATGGAGTCTTCTATAGATTCCATGCCCTGAAGATTCCAACTTCTTCCTTTCATCATAGGATCATGGATGTAGATGGACAACCAAGGATACTTTAAGGCTTCTTTTTGAACAAGATTTATTCTAAAGTCAAAATGAACACGTGCTACTTTTCATGGATGTTACTTCCAATGAGAACATGAACATATAATTCATAATCCTCAATCAATCATATTATTTAGGATTAGCTCCCTCCCAATCCTTGCTTCATGCATGAATGCATGCTCTTATTTTGGAATTCTGTAATCATCTCCCTCCATCTAAGATAGTCCACGTTTCCGTCTGCATTCTTATTGCCTTCTGTAAGGTGTCGCAAGTATTTTTATAATTTCCTCTGTTTTGACTTCTTTTGGGTCTCTTCAGGTTTGATTCTAATTTTGACTTATCTGGTAGTTGTTACTTATATAATAGCTTCCACAGGAATTGTTACCAAATATTGTCAACATACTTCATCTTTTCATGTGTATTGCTTGACTTGTAATCATTGTAATAACATTCCTTATCCTTTTACTCTTCCATAGGTATTGTTTCCCTTGGACATATTTTCTTCTATGAAATAGATATACATGATATGTACAGGAACTATGTAAACATGATATATACAAGGGCTTTGAAGAATATTGTTACTTTGACTTAGAAGAAGAAGTCTTGTTTTATCCTGCTTGACTTTCTTTAAGGGTTCCCTTTCTTTGGCAACTGTTGCTTTGTCTATTTCCTTCTTTTTCTTTAACTTAGGACAATGGTTCTTTCAATCACCATATTTTCGACAGTTGAAGCATTGTATATTTGAAATATCTTTTTCTTGATTTGGTTTTTTCCTTGAGCCAAACTTATTATTCCTGAAATTCTTGAACTTTTCTATAAAAGCTTGATCATTGTATTTCTTTTGGCATTTCTCTTTAATCCCTGATTCTTCCTGTGCACAACAAGTCCAAATTTATTCAAATGTGGGATACTCCTTTTGTGTGTTTATGTTTGCGGTAAATGCATCCCATGTCTTGGGAAGACCATTGAGTACTATATTTACCAATTCCTTCTCAGAAATGATTTATTCAATAACTTGTAGTTGATATCTTAACTGAGAGATTCTCACAAGGTATGATGTTATGTTGTCATCATCATTCATTTTCATGTCACATAGCTCATTCTTCAGACTCATTACTTGTCCAATGTTTCTAACTGCGAAGAGGTTAGTTAGGGCATCATACATATTCTTAGATGAGTCAAGATGAGAGATGTAGGGTATCAAGTGGTGTTTTACAAAATCCACTATGATACTCATGGCGTTGATGTCACTGTCTTTGAATTTCTTCCATAACTGCAATGTTCTAAGGTTCCTTCTCTTTTCCTTCTTCAATCTGTGGTTCCATGATCTTTCCTTTCAATATATCTAACACTTTATTCTTGGCAAGGATCAATCCTTGTCTTCCATGCTCCGAATTTAGAAGCCCCTTCTAACTTGTTTTCTGACTTCATAGAGTACGTCATGGCTTCTTTGACTTGGTCAACCATTGACTTTGACCAAAAACTCAAACTTGACATCTTCACTTACTGAGAATACTAGGAGGTGCGCTAGGTTAGGGCGCACTAGGATATCTAGAAATTAGGTAAATCTCTTCACTTTAGGTGTCTCAACAAGAGGGTTAGTGTTTCGTTTCTACAACAAAAACTTTGACTGCAACTGTAACTGGGAAAATCCTCCCAATCTGTCTTCCAGTGGTTAGACTATCCGAAGATAGTGTGGGCCCATAACCTATTAGAAAATAATAGGTGTGCTCATTTCACCATAGAAAATATAAAAATATTGTCACCCAACCATAGGCCAAAGCCACCCCCAAGCACCTTAGCCTTGACAGAGAATAATTTTGGAAGGGAACCCTAGGCCTAATGGCCAATCAATGTAGCGCACCTCTTTACAGAGCTAGCATACAAGGCATAAAGTACAAACCATAACCAAGAGAAAGTCCAAGCCTAAACCGGAAATGCAAGTTGCAGTAGCTGTAGCTGCAATTACTGTCCAGACTTGCGCACTTACTAAATTTCTGCAGTGCGCACTCTTAAATTTCTGCAGTTGCGAGTTGTGTGTGTCAAATAAGTTCTAGTGTCTTGTATTTATACTTCTCCTCCTTAGCTGTCTAGGCCGACTTCTCATTCTGGAGGCTAAAAACTCAATATTAAATCTTTCCTTTAGCCGACTTGTCTTCTAGGGTTATGTCCATTGGTTTAGGGTTTCTTATTTCTTCTCAGAATATTTTGTTCTTGTTAGGGTTACATGTGGAGGTTAATACCTCCCGCAACTCCCATAATATCAACAACACCTTGGTAAATACATGTTCCATCTTGTTGAATGCCTTTGGTATTCTGTTAGCCTATGGATGATACACCATCATCTTGTGGTGATGTATCATGAAATCCTTTACTAGTGCAACCATTGCTCTCCAAAAAAAGTGATGACCTTGGTTATCGTTGAGGTTACATGGGCATCCTAATCGTGTGACAATGTGCTAAAAAATGAACCTAGTTGTGGTCTCCTCCAATAAATCTTGGGTCGATAGACTCTACCCCATATGTCAAATAATGTATAGCCACGATTATACATGTAGGCCTTAAATAGTGTGTTGGTGGAATAATAGGTTCAATAAAATTCACTACCCAGTGTGAATACAAGGAGACTTAAACATGTTGATAGGATGTCAATGTGGATGATGCATTAGGCATAACATCACCTTGGTGGTCACCACATAGGTGCAATAACATTTGAACAAGATAAGACAAAGTACGTGTTGTGAGAGGCGTCGGGTATCAGTGGACCAAAGAGAACATGTTAGATGTAGAATGCATGGTGAATGTCATCAAAGTAGAGTCATTTTTCAGATGAGGACTCTACTTTGATATTGCTCCCCCTACTTGGTGTATAATTCATTACATTGAACTCCATGGGGAGGGTGGGTGTGCAGAGTTCAAGGTTGTCATGGATATAAAATGGGGTGCAAAATCTGGAATTAGTTCCCAATGAGCAACTAGTGTTGGAGACTTGTGATGAAGAAGGTAAAAAAGGAGAGTCCACACTTGAAGAGGAAGAAGTCCAAGATTTTCAACAATTAAATAAAGGTAATTCATATTACATGAGAAGAAAGGATAAGGCCCCACTCACTTCTTCCACACCCCCAAAAAATACCATTCTTCCTCGCCCTCCTACCTCATGTGAGCCATCCTTCCTCCTGATCCTAATTTTGATGGAAACCCTCCTCCACCAAAGGCTCCTCAGAATCTGGCTCCTCCCAAAAAAAATAAACCAATTCCCCCAAAAGTTAAGCCAATTGAATCAAAGAAGGTTGAATACAATATCATAGAGGACATGAAGGAGACAAAGGAAAATATATTCCTCTATGATATAACATAAATGCCTGGCCAACAAAAATTTCTGGTCAAGACATTTTCACATCCCCAAAATAAGTGGGTCCCCAAAGTGGTAGTTGTTGATGCTCAATCAACCATTCACAAAGAGAAATGTGACTCACATCCTTTTCTGTCGATTGTCAGGATAATTGGTAAGAATTTACACAACTACTTAGTAGATTCAGGAGATTCTGGCAATGTAATTCCATACTCTGTCTGTCAAAAGCTAGGACTGACTCCCACCAAATTCACTAAGAAAGTAGGTTAGTTGGATAGATCATAGGTGGCACTCAATAATGTTCACATCTAGTTGTCTTCTGAGCCTAGTATTCAACAATACATTGACATCCAAGTGGTGGATATTCCAAAGGCTTATGGAATGTTTCTTAGTAGAGACTCGTTAAAGACACTCAATGGATACATGTCTATTGACTTTTCTCACATGTGGTTACCATGGAGAGGAAAATCCAATTAGATCAAAATAAAGAGAGAACTAAGACTGAAGGACCTCAACAAAAAATATAATAACACAGATGAGGTACAATCCTCTGAAGTTGAGCTTGGCATTTATGATTTGGAGGTAAATAATGGGGTTCAAACTATCCCACAATCTAGTGATTTACATTTAACAAAAAAAGGACATTCAAGGATTAAGTTTGGACACTGAAGTTTGATGGATGCAAGTCCAAACAAGGAAATGGAGTATTGAATCAAGTTTGTGTGTTAGATCTCTTTTGGTAAATTGACTTAGGGTTTCGAACTGAAAATTAGATTAGGGTTTTGCAGAGTGATTATGAGTTCTAAGAAAGAACTTGTGGTTATAACCATAACTATGGCATGTGGGCACAAGATATGGAAACACTATTACAGAGTCAAGTGCTTTGGCAGTGGACAAAAACTACGATTCCAGACTCTAAGGATGAGCATGATAAGTTAATTATTAATGGGAAGAAGGATGAGGCTATAGGAGTTGTACATAAAAAGAGATGGAAAGGGGACAATAAGAGGACTCCATAGTCTAAGGGGCAAGGGGAAAGTGAGAAGAAAAAATGGAGGATTTTTCTATTTCAATAGAATCATTATTGCTTGATCGAGAGAAAGAGAAGTGAATTTCCAATCAACAACTTATATATAATATCCTAAATCTTTAATATGTAGATAATAAACTCAATCTTTCTTGTTCTTTTGGTTTGAAAAATGTGAACGATCAAGGATTTACACCAGTCACTTTTCTCACTTTAGGAACTTGATTGAGTTGAGAGTGATGAGTCAGTCAACTCATAGGAGTTCTCCAGACTAACTCTTATATACAAGGTGTTCCGGGTTGGTTCTCTTGCCGAGAGGAACATCAAATATTTCTCTCCCTCTCTAGTCACTAAGAAAGAATCATAGGGTATCCCATCCCATTTCCCCCACCCTTGATAATCTCTACTTTCCACCCCATATCCTGGATGATGGCTCCAATTTATTGGTTGGGGCTATGGGGTGATACCAGTCAGTTGGGGCAATGATTTAGGAGCGACACCAACCTGATCCCCACCTCAAAGCTCCATCACCCCTAAATTGACTCCTCCAAAAAATAGTCAACCAATTCCCCCAAAAGAGAATCCAATTGAATTAGAGAAGGCTGGATAAAATAACATAGAGGACCTAAAGGAGACAAAGGAAAATATATCTTTTTATGTTATAACACAAATGCTTGGCTTACAAGAGTTGTTAGTCAAGACATTTTCACATCCCCAAAAGAAGTGGGTCCTCAAAGTGGTAGTTGATGATGCTTAGAGAGAAATTCACAAAGAGAAAGTTGACTCACCTACTTTTCTGCTGACCGTCAGGATAGATGGTAAGAATGTACACAACTACTTAGTAGATTCAGAAGCTTTTGGCAATGTACTGCCATATTCTGTCTATCAGAAGGTAGGATTGACTTCCACTGAATCCATTAAGAAAGTAGTTTAGTTGGATAGATATGAGGTGACTATAATTGCAGTTCTCAATAACGTTCACATCCAATTATCTTCTGAGCCTAGGATTCAATAATACATTGACATCCAAGTGGTGGATATTCCATTGGATTATGGAATGTTTCTTAGTAGACACTGGTCAAATACACTTAATGGATAGATGTCTACTGACTTTTCTCACATGTGGCTACCATGGACGGGATAAGCCAATTAGATCAGAATAGAGAGAGAACAAAGACCGAAGGACCTCATGAAAAAATATAATAACACCAATGAGGTACGATCCTCTGAAGTTGAGCTTGGCATTTATGCTTTGGAGGTTAATATTGGGGTTCAAATTGTCCCACAATCCAATGATGCACATTTAACAAAAGAGAGGACAATCAAGGATTAAGTTTGGACATTGAATTTTGATGGATCCAAGTCCAAACAAGGAAATGGAGTATTGAATCAAGTTTGTGTGTTATTCCATGAGAAATGGTCATTGGTGCTTCAATGCTATAACGTGTCTATCAACAACACCTCTTCTTGGAATTCATTATTTTTCACTTTTGCAATTTCCTGGTTATCCAACATGGTATCAGAGTTGATGGTTTGAGACCCAACCTGTTTTATACAAGTTTCTTTGGAGGTTTTCTCTTGCTTATGTGCTCCTGTCAAGTCAAATCTCTTTTGGTAAATTGACTCCAGGGTTTTGAATTGCAAATTGGATTCTAGTTTTGTAGAGTGATTATGAGTTCTAAGAAAGAACATGGGGTTCTAACCATGACTATGGCTCGTGAGCACAAGATATGGAAACATTATTATAGATTCAAGTGCTTTGGCAGTGGACAAAACTTTGAGTTCCAGACTCTAAGGATGAACATGATAAGTTAATTATTAATGGGAAGAAGGATAAGGCTATAAGAGTTATAGGGAAAAAATAGATGGAAAGAGGAAAATAAAAGGAATCCATAGTCTAAGGGGAAAGGGGGGATTTGAAGTGCGGGGAAAGGCCATCGAGGTGATAATGGGTAGCTTTCCTGGTAGTACCTCTAGGCTCTCGCTGAGGTTATGACTTTTCTTTTCTTCATGGGGTAGATTTTGAATGATAAAAAGTCATAATCATTCTCATTGATTGATTACACCTTGGTAAATCAATGTTCCATCTTGTTGAATGCTTTTGCTATTCTGCTAGACTATGGATGATACATCATCATCTTGCGGTGATGTATCATGAAATTCTTGGTTGTCGCTGAGGCTACATGCACATCCTAATCTTGTGATGGTGTGCTAGAAAATGAACCTAACAGTGGTATCCTCCAAGAAATCTTGGGTTGTTAGCCTCTACCCAATGTGTCAAACAATTTATAATGATGATTATACATGTAGGCCTTAAACAGTGTGTTGGTGGATAAATAGGTTCAATAAAATACACTACCCAGTGAAAATACAAAGATACTTAAACATATTGATAGGATGTCAATGTGGAGGATGCATTAGGAATAACATAACCTTGGTGGTCACCACATAGGTGCAAAAAAATTGGAACAAGATAAGACAAAGTATTTGTTGTGAGAGGCATTGGGTATCGATGGACCAAAGAGAACTTGATAAATGTATAATGCATGGTGAATGACATCAAAATAAAGTCATTGTTGAGATGATGACTCTACTTTTATGCTCCCCCTACTTGGTGTAGAATTCATTCTACTCCAGTCCATGGGGAGGGTGAGTGTGTAGAGTTCAAGGTTGCCATGGATATAAAAGGGGATGCAAAATCTAGAATTAGTTCCCAATGCGTAACAAAACACATCAAATGTAGAGAACAATCTAAGAACTGCTATGGTGTTGGAGACTTGTGATGAAGAAGGTAAAGAAGGAGTTTCCACACATGAAGAGGAAGAATTCCAAGCTTTTTAACAGTTAAATAAAGGTAGGAAAATTCATATTTCTTGAGAATCAAGGAGAAATCCCCACTCACTTCTTCCACACCCGCAAAAAATACCTTCCTTCCTCACACTCCTACATCAGGTGAGCCATCCTTCCTCTTGATCTTAATTCTGATGTCAACCCTCCTCAACAAAAGGCTCCTTAGAATCTGACTCCCAAAAATGTTCAACCAATTCCCCCAAAAGAGAAGCCATTTGAACTAGATAAGGTTGGATACAATATCATAGAGGACATGAAGGAGACAAAGGAAAATATATTCCTCTATGACATAGCACAAATGCATGGCCAACAAGAGTTGTCGGTCAAGACATTTTCACAACCCCAAAAGAAGTGGATCCCCAAAGTGGCAATTGTTGATGCTCAAACAACAATTCACAAAGAGAAAGGTGACTCACCTCCTTTTTTGTTGATCGTCCAGATAACTGGTAAGAATTTACACAACTGGTTAGTAGATTTAGGATATTTTGGCAATGTAATTCCATATTCTGTCTGCTAAAAGATAGGACTGAATCCCACTGAATCCACCAATAAAGTAGTTCAATGGGATAGATCATAGGTGACTGTAATTGGAGTGCTCAACAGTGTTCACATCCAATTGTCTCCTGAGCCTAGGATTCAACAATACATTGACATCCAAGTGGTGGATATTCCATAGGCTTATGGAATGTTTCTTAGCATACACTGGTCAAAGACACTCAATGGATACATGTCTACTGACTTTACTCACATGTGGTTACCATGGAGAGGACAAACCAATTAGATCAAAATAGAGAGAGAACCAAGACTAAAGGACCTCATCACATAATATAATAACACCAATGAGGTACAATGCTCTGAAGCTGAGCTTGGAATTTATGATTTGGAGGTTAATAATGGGGTTCAAACTATCCCACAATCTAGTGATGCACATTTAACAAAAGAGAGAACAATCAAGGATTAAGTTTGGACACTGAAGTTTGATGGATCCAAGACCAAACAAGGAAATGGAGTATTGAAATGGAGTATGGATCCATGAGCAATTCTCACTTGTGCTTCAGTGCTATAACGTGTCTATCAACAACACCTCTTCTTGGAATTCATTGTTATTCATTTCTCCAATTCCCTGGTTATTCAATGTGCTATTAGAGTTGTTGGTTTTAGATCTAACATGTTTTCTACAAGTTTATTTGGAGGTTGTCTCTTGCATATGTGTTCTTGTCGAGTCAGATCTCTTTTGGTAAATTGACTTAGGGTTTCGACTTGCATATGGGATTAGTGTTTTGCATAGTGATTATGAGTTCTAAGAAAGAAATTGTGGTTCTAACCATAACTATGGCATGTGGGAATAAGATATGGAAACACTATTAAAGAGTCAAGTGCTTTGGCAGTGTACAAAAACTACAGTTCCACACTCTAAGGATGAACATGATAAGTTATTTATTAATGGGAAGAAGGATGAGGCTATAGGAGTTTTAGGGAAAAAAGAGATTGAAAGAGGACAATAAGAGGACTCCATAGTCTAAGGGGCAAGGGGAAATTGAGAAGAAAAATCCAGGTCCTATCAGCTTGCCTTCTTGGTCTGTCTTTGACCAAAGAAATGCTCTAAGTTTCAACTATAATTTAATTTATTTTCTGTTGTTTTATAACAACCAATAGTCCAAAAGTATCTTGCTGATTTGTTACAGTTATGTTCTTAATTTGGGTGCTCTAGCATGTTGTTTTTGTCACAGAAAAATAGTACATGCATCTCAAATAAACATAACACACCTAATACATTGTTTACTGTTGAATATGAACAGATCTAAGAAATTAAATCATGCATTTGTAGAAACAGGTATTTTTGGTCAACACGAACCTGGATAAAACCCCCCTGGGGAAAACCATTTTGGAATATGTGTGTATATATGAGGAAAGTAGAAGAAGGGTTACAGTAAAAACAATATATGAAAGAACCTGATACAATATAAACTCCAACTGAGCTGATATACAAGCTCTAAATCAACAGATGCACCCCAGAATGGTGCACCCCTCATGCAAACTGCCAGAACTACTGAATCTGCTCCAACTACCAACTGTGAGCTCAGATCTGAAAACCCCCCCATAGGAATGAATCTCTAGTAGATGGCCTCCCTCTGAAACTGATCTCAGTGCAATCTGATGGCTAGATATACTACGAGGTATGAATCAACCTCCATAGCTAATCTGCCCCTCTTAGAAGTAGATTAGCTCAGTAAATAATCAAGGCAAGTAGCTCCAAGCCTCCATCAATGAAAGCAAGAAACCTCCCTCAAGAATCCTCACAAAATTGACCTCATCTCCATCCTCCAAGAGCTCCTCTCTCAACAAACAAAAGACCAAATGAAGAATGCACCCCTCCTTCACCCTTTGCGCCCCTCTTTGACTAGTAAAAGGAAACCTAGATATTCAAGGGTGGAGATCATCTCATCTCCCATCTAATCAATGGTTTAGATCTCCCTGTGAATATCTAAATAACAAACCCACTTTGGGTTAAGTTTCCTAAGTCAACTTTATGTCTCTAATTCACCCCTTTGTGAATTAATAATCATTTTAGGCCAAAATGACTAAATTTCAGTTTATCCAAAGTCATAAGCACATGGGGAACACCTCCCTAGGTACAAAACTCAACACTTTGGCAGTGTACAAAAACTACAGTTCCACACTCTAAGGATGAACATGTAAGTTAATTATTAATGGGAAGAAGAATGAGGCTATATGAGTTTTAGGGAAAAAAGAGATTGAAAGAGGACAATAAGATGACTCCATAGTCTAAGGGGCAATGGGAAATCGAGAAGAAAAAAGGGAGGGATTTTCTATTATAATAGAATCATTATTGCTCGATCGAGAGACAGAGATGTGAATTTCCAATCAAAAACTTATATATGATCTACTAAGTTGTTACTACATAGATAATAGACTCAACCTTTGTTGTTATTTTGGTTTGACAAATGTGAATGATCAAGGATTTACACTAGTCACTTTTCTTGCTTTAGGAACTTGATTGAGTTGAGAGTGATGAGAGTCATTCAACCCATAAGAGTTCTCCATACTAACTCCTATCTACAAGGTGTTTTGAGTTGGTTCACTTTTCAAGATTATCATAAAATATGTCTCTTCTACTTTAGTCACTAAGAAATAGTTGGAGGGTTTCCCATCCCATTCCCCCCACCCTTGATCATCTCTACTTTCCACCCCATATCCTAGATGTTGGCTCCTATCTATTGATTGGGGTGGTGGGGTGATACCATCTAGTTGGGTCAATTATTTAGGAGTGACACCGACTTGAATCACACCTCGAAGATCCCTCACCTCTGGTTCGATTGAAGTGTTCACTCCTTCCCCACTTGGCATTCCATGAAGCAACGATGTAATATTTTTCGAGAAGGACTCAGTTTGATAGGATTTCTTTTTCCATGGGAGAATCCTTCTTAGCTTTGACTGCTTGGTCCTACTTATTCATTCGCTTCACTAAAACACCATCCCATTCAATTCATTTACCAGGCCCTTACCTACCTCTCTTTCTCCATAACATTCAAGACCTGAGTCATTGCACATTCTAGATTCGAGGCATTGTCCCCTCATCATTCTATATCCCTCCCGACCCTAATCTACTTTCGAGGGCTTGCTACTGAACGAATGGGTTGGAGAATAGAATGAGTCAAGTCTAATTCAAAGTCAAAATGAGGGATGCTAAGAATAGAACGAGTGCTTTTATAGGTCAAGATCATCCCCCCTAGGAATTGAGCTTTCACCGGGAAATAAATGGTGGGTGGAATAAGAGAAGGTGGGGATCGAGAGGGTGAAATAAGTAAGATCATAGGAGGTCCAAATAAGATAAGACTTTTCAGGAAGGAATAGAAAGTCTATTGTTTTAAATAGAGTTTTTAAAGAGAGAGAGAGATTAAAACGACCTCAAATACCTTGGTGAAATATATCTAATAATGAGTTCTAGTTTGTTAATAGATAGAAATGGGTAAAATGAATGAGGAAAATGTGGATCAAAGACTTAAACAATACTTGACCACCTCATAAAATGTCCCCAGTCAGATGTTTTTTGAGCGAAGCGAGCAGATCGACGTACCATATAGGCAAGATTTTAATCTATTTATACAAGCAAGGTAAGGTACAACCCTTAAATATTTGACCAACCCAATGCCCGAACCAGTGTAATGGGATGGATGAGTGGGAGAAAGATGGAAAGTGGTAATTATGGTGGGAGCGGACGATGGCTTCTCATGAATCCCCCCAGTGGCAACTCAAAACCTATGGGAACCAACTTACTAGGGAATCCTGTCATCCCCCCCAGATATGGTCAAGTGGATAGGTATAAGATCCAAGCACCTGTTAGAAACAAAAGGAATTGAATGCACATATTCAAATTTTTTGAGGATCAGAGTGACACATACCATGATACCCGGACTCACTACCTCATGGATCAAGATCCACTTTTGCTATAGGACTAGGTAGAGGTGATGGATGATGTTGCTGCTAACAAAGTGGAGGAATTGAAGAATGAAAAGATGGGCCCTCTAGGGCCATGCTTAAGTAGATCTGGCTCTCGGTACTCCATGTCTAGGAACTTTGGGCCTCGAGACATAAAATCCTTAGTTATCCCTAAACTGGGGGATAACAAGTTCCCAATGAGAAACCAATCACATAAAATGTAGAGCAGAATCCAAGAACTTCCATGGTGTTGGAGACTTGTGATGAAGAATGTAAAGGAGAGTCCACACCTGAAGAGGAAGAAGTCCAAGATTTTCACAAGTTAAAGAAAGGTAATTCCTATTACCTGAGAAGCAAGGATAAGGCCCCACTCAATTCTTCCACACCCCCAAAAGAAACCCTCCTTCCTCACCCTCCTACCTCAGGTGAGCCATCCTTCCTCTTGATCCTAATTCTGATGTCAACCCTCCTCCACCAAAGGATCCTTAGAATCCAACTCCTCTGAAAAATAATCAACAAATTCCCCCAAAAGAGAATCCAATTGTATCAGAGAAGGTTGGATAAAACATCATAGAGGACCTGAAGGAGACAAAGGAAAATATATCTCTCTATGATATAACACAAATGCTTGTTCAACAAGAGTTTCTAGTCAAGACATTTTCATAGCCCTTAAAGAAGTGGGTCCACAAAGTGGCAATTGATGATGCTTAGAGAGCAATTCACAAAGAGAAAGGCAACTCACCTCCTTTTCTATTGATTATTAGGATAACTGGTAAGAATTTACACAACTGCTTAGTAGATTCAAGAGATTTTGGCAATGTAATGTCGTATTCTATCTATCAGAAGATAGCACTGACTCGCACTGAATCCACTAAGAAAGTAGTTTAGTTGGATAGATATGACGTGATTGTAATTGGAGTGCTCAACAATTTTCACATCCAATTGTCTTCTGAGCCTAGGATTGGTGTCTGAGAAGGAGGATTTTACAAATTGGAGGGATACCAAGAACAAGCCCTTGTAGACAATATTGCTAGCTCTAGTAAGCTATGGCATCAAAGACTTGCTCACATAAATTACAAAGCATTACCAATTCTGAGCTAAATGGTTACAGGGATACTAGATATGCAGGTAGAACATAATGGAGTTTGCAAAGGATGCACACTTGGCAAGAATGCCAACAAAATATTTCAAGCAGTGACAATAAATCCAAGGGGATATTGGACACCATACATTCAGATGCATGTGGACGAATGACGACACCTTATCTAGGTAATTTTTTGTACTATGTCATTTTCATTGATGATTACTCATGTAAGACATGGATCTACTTATTGAAAGAAAAAGATGAAGCTTTCAGTAAGTTTCAAGAATTTAAAGCTTTAGTGGAAAATATCTTTGGAAGAAATATTAATATCTTGTGATGCAGGAGCATCGTCAGCAGCCAAATGAGCGTGAAGGTGGAAGACAGCTGGAACACCACTAGCACATGTTTTTGATTTTTTTTTAAGAATTAATGTAATGGTTAAAGGGAAGCGTACTTGCATATTGTAAATAGATCATGAGTGATTTGCTCTCATATATATAATGTAGAGGCATTTATGCATAATGAATGAAAGTAGGTAGATTTGAATTATAGATTAGATAGTTTAAAAGACCAGGAGGGAAAATGGATATAGACACCCTCATCTTTGTATTATTGTATCATTAGAACATTAGCATAGAGCGTAGTAGAGAATGAAAGAAAGACCCATGTACAGGAGCTTGAATTAATATAAGAAGCTTTGAATCAGATTTCATGGTTTTATGATGTTTTCTGTTTATACATGGTGAATGGTATGCTTACAGTGGTTTTATTCTCTCTATTATGCATTTGTTATGAGGCTATGTTGTGTATGTATGATTTCATGTCGAATGTTTGAAGTCTGAGAGAGAGAGAGAATGAGTTTCAATTGTTTCTCTTCCTGAGTGAGTGTTCTTGCAAGGAGTGCGTTGACAAAGGTTCAGAGTTTATCTCTGAAAGCTCAAGAGGGATACTATTGTTCTCATTCCAGTAGAAGTGCAAGTGAAGCACAAAAGCCGTGCAAGGTGTGCACAGGCTAGTTGAAATCTAGAACTTATCAACCAAGGGGAGAGTTGAAAGACTGTTGTTACAGAAGGTGCATAAAGTCGAAGAATCAAATACTTTGAAGTATTTGAAAGAGTGCCATAAGGAGTGTGTGCAGGAGTTCTTTGGAGATTTGAGTTTGTGATTTAAAGCTCGAGGAGGGATAATACCTTTGAAGTATTCAAAGGGATAATACCTAGAAGTTATCTCACATAAGTAAAGCTCAGAAGAAAAGACGTTGATTGGTCTCATAGAAGCCATTGAGGAAGAAATTGAACGGTCTGGATTCTCCGTGGAGAACTCGTGAAGTCGTGAGGACCATAGGATCTAGAGAATCTTCAAGGTGGATAAAGGTTTTACAAACTCATCCTTTTGGGTTCAAGAATCAACGAGGACTGTTCATTTTGGTCAGGTTGAGCATTGGATCATTTCTCGAATTCAGGGTTCATGAGTTTGGAGGTGGAAGACCAAACCCTTGGAGTCACGAAGTTCCAAGTTGCAAGAAGTGGAGGAAGAGATCTAGGCCATTGGATCTGAACAAGCAGGAACAACGATGGGATCAGAAACCTCTTCGCTACATCGCGTATTAGTGTTTCGGAGGTTCGGAGGAGTCAGTTTCAACTGCAAGAGTTGCAAAGTGGCGAGAGCCGAGAGCTCATGTGAATGCATGGCACATCTATCAAGAGGGCACCACAAGGGTAATAGATGGTGTGTACTCATGCATCGAGGGGTCAACCCATAGTTTCCCTATCACATCTTGGGATTTCATAAGAGAAGAGCACGAGAGCTCAATGCTTCAACTCGCAAGATTGTGAATTGTGAGAAGTGTTCAAAGGGAAGTCAATTGTCTCCTCTTAGGGTTTCGCAAGGGGAGAGTGCCAAGGTTCGACACTCCAACTCATGAGGTCGTGAGTTGGGAGAGGTGCTAGTGCTTAGCCCTAGCCGAAGGTCACGTGTGGAGGGTGCTGATAAGGATAGGAGACATACTCATATCATCATCTCAGGTATCGAGAGTTTGGAAAAGAGGATTCAAGGGTGTTCAACCCATGAACTCATGAATTGTGAGTTGCAAAAGGCGCTTGCGCCAAGGCCCAGTTGGGGTTGTGTGAAGGAGAAGATCACACCTTGTGCCTGTTTGCATAAGGGGGGGTTTCAGAAGGACCTGTGGATTGAATTCGTTGAAGGTTTTAGAGGGAATCAAAGGAACCACTTTGACTCAAGGAGATTTGAATGATCCTGTGAGTGGGTCTTGGCCCAAGGATTTGGGGGTCTGTGTTAAGTGGTATCAAAGCACACAAAAAGTTCTTTGTTTTCTGTAGCAGAGAAAAGAGGAAAATTTCTCAAGCATGCCACCAAGAAGAAGAGATAGGCCCATGCCAATGCCTGATCCAGAAGTGGAAAGAGAGATGCCTAAACTACGTGCTAGGCTTGATGCCATGGAGATAGCACAGAGGCACACAGTTGATGTTGGGTATATCAGCGAAGCTGAAAGTGACAATGAAGTTGGAAATGAAGGAGAAGAAGTTGCAGTCAAAGATGATGCAAATGAACACCTATTCAAGGTTGTTATGAGGATAGGTACCAAAGAAAAGATGGACATTCCCATGTATGAGAGAAACTTAGATGTTGAAGAGCTTCTAGACTGGATTAGAGCTCTGGATAAATATTTTGACTATGAGGATGTCGAGGAAGACAAGAAGGTCAAACATGCCGTTACCAGACTTAAAGGGCATGCAACGCTATGGTGGGATGAACTACAGGCTGACAGATGCTACAAAGGAAAGAAGAAAATCAAGAGCTGGGGTAGAATGGTTGCAAAGATGAAAGCCAAATTCATACCAAAGGATTATCAAATCACTCTATTTCGAAGGATGCAGAATTTGAGACAGAAGCTGATGTCGGTGAAGGAATACATTGAAGAATTCTACAAGATAAACATCAAAGTAGGTCATCAAGAAAGTGATGATGAAAAGGTTTCCAGATACATGAATGGTCTACGATATGACATTCAATATGAGATGAGAATGATGATCATTTGAACTGTAGAAGATGCTTATCAGATGACTCTAAAAGATGAAGAAAAGTTGAGCCGGAAGAAAGGTCAAAGAGGCCGAGGGAGAATTCAAGCCAGAGGCAAAACAATTGCCCAAGACAGGACTCAGAAATATAAAGAAGAAGGGAAGAAACCTCAAACTCAACTTAAGATAAGGGGAAGCTCACAGAGAGGGAAGTATGCCGATAGAAATACTTTTCCTCGAGCCAGAGGAAGAGGAAGAGGTAGAGGTGGTGAAGTGAAATGTTTTACCTGTGGAAAAATTGGACATAAATCCTATGAGTGTCTAGATAGGAGGAAAGAAGGTGGTGAAAATCACATTTTCGAAACTCAAGGATGGAATATTGAGGCAGAATATGCTGAGGGTGGAAGATCCTTAATGATGAGGAAAGTTCTCTTAACGCCAGAGAAGGAGGTAGAGAACCCAGCCCAAAGGAACAGACTGTTTAGGACTGCTTGCAAAACTAAAGACATAGAGTATGCAAAGTCATCGTGGATAGTGGTAGCACAGACAATCTTGTATCTACAGAGATGGTAGAAAAGCTAGAGATGGAGACTGTTGTACATCCAATCCCATACAGAGTTTCATGGCTACAAAAAGGACATCAGGTAAATGTCGCTAAACAATATTTAGTTGAATTTAAAATAGGAGGATATAAGGATGAAATATTATGTGATGTCATTCCCATGGATGTTTGTCATCTATTTCTAGGTAGACCATGGAAGTATGAAAAAAATGTGATTCATGATGGGAGAAAGAACACATACACCCTGGAGAAGAATGGTAGAACTCACATGTTGTTGTCGATTAAGGATAAAGAAGTGAAACCAGAAATAAGCAACACTTTATTTCTCATGAGTGGGAAGGAACTTCTTAATGAGGTTAAGAAGAAGGAAGACACACAATTTATTGTGGTCAGGAAGCCTAAAACTATTTTGACCAGTACAAGAGTGGATGATTTGCCAAAATAAATCCAGGAATTGCTGGAAGAATTTGTTGATATAGTAGTGGACGAACTACCTTGTTCATTTCCACCGATCATAAGTATAATCCATCACATTGATCCTATACTTGGAGCCAGTTTACCAAACAAAGTAGTGTATAGATTGATGCCGCAGGAGAATGAAGAAATCAAGAGACAGTTCCAGGATTTAATGGACAAAGGATTGGTTAGAGAAAGCTTGAGTCCATGCATTGTTCCAACAGTGCTCAGCCCGAAGAAATATGGACGATGGAGGATGTGTATAGACTCAAGAGTGATCAATAAGATTACCATCAGATATAGATTTCCATTGCCAAGGATGGATGACTTGATGGATTGCTTGAGTGGAGCAAGATTCTTTTCAAAGATTGATTTGAAAAGCGGGTATCATCATATTTGAATGAGATAAGGTGATGAATGGAAGACAACATTCAAGACGAATGAGCGGCTGTATGGATGGCTTGTTATGCCATTTGGCTTAACAAATGCATCCAATACTTTCATGAGATTGATGAACGAAGTCCTGAAGGATTTCATAGGAAAATTCGTCATTGTATATCTTGATGATATATTGATTTTCAGAAAAATAGAAGAAAAACACTTGAATCATTTAGCTGCAGTGATGAGGAGATTACAACAAGATAAATTGTTGATAAACATGAGGAAATCATCATTTATGAGGACATAACTCATTTATTTGGGTTTTGTTATCTCTGCAAATGAGCTGAAAATGGATCTGGATAAGGTAGAAGCGATTAAGAATTGACCATCGCCGAAAGGTGTGTTTGAAGTTTGAAGCTTCCATGGATTAGCTAGTTTATGAAGGAAATTCATATGAAATTTTAGTGGGATTAGTGCACCGATGATGGATATAGTGAAGAAAAGACACAAATCTTTTCATTGGATAGAGGAAGCAGAGAAGAGCTTCAATCTGTTGAAGAGGAAGATCACAGAGCAACCAATTGTGGTTTTGTCGGATATTAGCAAGACATTCCAAGTCAAGTGTGACGCAAGTGGATTTGCGATAGGAGCGGTCTTGAGCCAAGATGACAGATCGATTGCATACTTCAGCAAAAAAATGAATGAAGCAAAGGTTAAGTACTCCACATATGACAAGGAATTTTATGCTGTCATACAAGCGCTGAAGAAATGGAGACATTATTTGTTTCCTAAAGAGTTTGTTTTGTACAGTGATAATCATGCCTTACAATTCATGACTCAACAGGAGAAGTTGAACCAAAAGCATGAAAAATGGGTTGAATACATGCAAAATTTTACTTTTGTGATTAAGCATATTTCTGGAACTACTAACAAAGTTATTGATTCTTTGAGCAGGATAACCTCAAAGAAATGTACAGGGATGACCCAGATTTTAAGGAGGCATATGAGGCATCTGAGAATCTAATTATCAGGGACAAAAGCCAATGGACCAAATATATGATCCAATATGGATTATTATTCAGGGGCAATCAGTTATGTATTCCAAAATGCTCCATGAGGGAGAATCTGTTGAAAGAAAGACATAGTGGATGATTGGCTGGACATTTTGGTCATGACAAAATGTTCTCAAAGTTGAATGTCACATATTTTTGGCCAGGAATGAGGACAGATGTTAAGAAATTTGTGGACAGATGTAGAATTTGTTAGCACATGAAAAGGAAAAGGAAAAACACAGGGTTATACCAACCATTACCCATACCTGAGAGGCCATGGGATGCAGTGAGCATGGATTTTGTATTGGGACTCCCAAGGACACAAAGGGGATGTGATTCAATCTTTGTGGTAGTCGAAATATTTTCCATTATGGAACATTTCATACCATGCCAGAAAACCAGTGACGCAACTCATATTGCGAACTTGTTTTTGAAGGAAGTCGTCAGACTTCACGGCTTGCCAAGGAGTATTGTTTCTGATCGAGATACCAAGTTCATGGGACATTTATGGAGGACTTTATGGAAGAAGTTGGGGAAAATTTTGTCTTTTAGCTCAGCTTATCATCCTCAGACGGATGGGCAGACAGAAGTTGTGAACAAGAGCTTGGGAGATTTACTGAGGAGCCTACTGACTGAACACCACAGTTAGTGGGATCACATTCTACCATAGGCAGAATTTGCTTACAACGACTCATCCAATAGAAGCACAGGGAAGAGTCCATTCCAAATTGTATATGGAATGCAGTCAAGGGGAGTATCTGAATTGAAATATTTGAAACAAAATGAATTCAGAAGTGCTAGTGCAGAGGACTTTGCAGAAGAAATGAAGGAGCTTCACAACCAAATTAAGGAGCGATTGTAGAGTTCAAATCAAGAATACAAGTGCAGAGAAGATCAACACAGACGAGAACTTCAATTTGAAGTTGGTGATATGATTCTTTCACATCTGATGAAGGAAAGGTTCCCAAGGGGAACATATAACAAACTAAAGATGAAAAAGATTGGTCCATGCAGAGTCATAAGGAAATTTGGGGCAAACACATATGAGATTGAATTACCCAATGGGGTTGAAATCTCATCGATATCAAATGTTACAGATTTGTACCCTTACAGAGCTAAAGAAATAGGAACAAAGGATGAACAGGCAGAGGTTCAATGGAAAAAACAAATGTCTGTAGCTGAAAAGCCACAAATAGAAAGAATAATTGACACGAGAGTTAGCAGGAAGAATAGAAGAAAAGAGTATTTTGAATACTTGGCCAAGTGGAAGGGACACCCAGTTGAATATGCTATTTGGGAATATGAAGAAAAAATTCATAAGCATGGATAGACCATGCAAGATCTCATGAACAAGAGTTCATGAAAATTTTCAAGCGAGAGAGTATGATGCAGGAGCATCGTCAGCATCCAAATGAGCGTGAAGGTGAAAGATAGCTAGAAGACCACCAACACACATTTTTGAAATGTTTTTGAAGAATTAATGTAATGGTTAAAGGGAAGCGTACTTGCATATTGTAAACAGATCATGAGCGATTCACTCTCATGTGTAGAATGTAGAGGCATTTATGCATAATGAATGAAAGTAGGTAGATTTGAATTATAAATTAGACATTTTAGAAGAGTAGGAGGGAAAAAGGATATAGACACCCTCATATTTGTATTATCGTATCATTAGAATATTAGCATAGAGTGTAGTAGAGAATGAAAGAAAGACCCATGTAGAGGAGCTTGAATTAATATAAGAAGATTTGAATAAGATTTCATGGTGTTATGATGTTTTCTGTTTATACATGGTGAATGGTATGTGTTGGTAAATGTTTAACATGCAACATATGCTTTTCATTGATGGAAAGTACAACAGTGAACATGGCATGAGTACAAGAAGAAGTATCAGAAGTATTTTAGGAATACGCTGCAGAGCAAGCTTGATAAGTTCAGAAGAGATAGTGCAGAAGATTTTTGGCAGGTTTAACAAGCAAAGTGAGCTTGTCATTGATAGAAGGATCAGAGTGTGCATTGATGGCAAGAATAGCAATGACAAAGATCAGCATGATCAACAACGTAGTGATAATGGAAGAGGAGGAGCATCAATGATCGTTGGACCCCATCCTGAATCCTCGATGATCGTTAGATATGAATACAGACAAGAAGAACATGCAGAAGAGGAGGACAGATCTTAGGCATCAGATCTGAGCATAAGATCCGACCATCATTGGATCAAGGAGAACCTGCACATTCAATAAAGAGAAAGAAGGAAAAATCGTGAAATGGTGAAATGATCCTAGTCGTTGGATCAAGGTGTGATCTAGGCCATTAGATCCAGGAGGTGAATATGGTAGACCACGTCAGAAAGGATAGACGTGGACCATTGGATCAAGAGGACACATTGCGAAAAATCATAGCACCACAAAGACTCCATTTCGGAGTTTCGCAGATCGGTAAATCCAAAGGAAAGAAGTTCAAACTCGCGATATGCAAGATCACGAAAAGATCCTGATCGTCAGATCACCAAGGATTTTGGACCGTTGATCTAAGCTCCATCTTGGAGCTTCACCTATCACGACTTGGAGTGACAAGAACCTCCATCACAGGAATCGCGAGATGGGAATTCACGATAAGATCTGAACCATCAAATTCACCTAGAACGTGGACCATCGATCTGAGCTCCATATCGGAGCTTCACCTATCGCGACTTGGAGTGACAAGAACCTCCATCACTAAAACAACGAGATGTGAGATCGCGAAAAGATCTGGACCATTGATTCATCAAGATCGTGGACCGTTGATCAGGTTCATTGAAGATCATGAGTTCGCAGCACCTTTTAGCGCAGCCTATGGTCACCGCGTGTGGTCACATGGAGGAAGGACCTAGTGTAGATGAGCTCCGCCTCAAAATTTCAGGTATTGCGTCTGGGAGTGTCGAGACACCGGATCATACGAGTGTCGAAATATCGAAAAGGTGAATTGTCCGTGTAACCAGTGGTCACCGCCTGTGGTCACGTAGAGGAGGGAACTATTTCAGCCAAGCTCCTTTTCAGAGCTCGTCACATGGAGACTGAAGATGTCTCATCACAGAATCTCCGAATTGCGAAAGTGTGAAACGGGTAAATAACAACAGTAACCTTCACAATTAATCTAACGATGGAGGTGAACATGAGAATGATCGAAGGGATAATGTTGATCCTCATAGTGTAACTGCTAGAAACCATTGATGGTTTCTACCAGAGGATGCAAAGAGACTTCTGTGTGATTTCCAGAGGAGCTGAAGAGTTACAAGGCATCTTCCAGTTGAATGAAGACAATTCATGGAGGAAATTAATAACTGGATGAGGGTTGGAGCTCGTAATTGAAATAGAGAGGGTGAGATCAACTGTAACAGAGAAGATGAAGAGTCTCAACTGCCAGAGAGGCTGAGGAATCTCAGCAGAACACCCAGTGATGTTGGAAACGTGGTGGGAACCACCAGAGAAGCTGAAGAGTTGCGATGATCAGGCAGAGCACTCGATAGGTGGAAGATATCGGTGCAGTGTGAGTATGCAGAGGAATTGTGTGCATTGCATGCACAAGGTGCACAGAAGCTATAAGTACATGGTACAAAGAAGAGATGTGGTTGTTGTTGCTATTGTGAGTGATGGAGGTGTAAATAAGGAGGTGGAGTGCAACAGTTGACATGCACATAAGACAAAAGGTGCATTGAAGAGAAATGGCGCAGAGAGTACAAAATATAGAAGAACAGAAAGTGAAAGGTATGCATGCAGGATGACAGTGAGGCAGATAGAGCAGTGAAATCTTACAGAACAGTGATGAGTCTGGTGAGCCATTGTTGAACATCATATCACTGTAATAAGTTTCAGTAGAAAATATTTATAAAATAGGGTTTAAGGGAGGTGCTAGGGAGGACCGGTGTCCTCAGAGATTCAAGTGGGTGCTTGAACACAAGGAGTTGTAGCTTCCTTCTAGTTGATGCTAGAGAAACCAGGGAGTTGGTGCTTCCTTCTAGTTGGTGCTAGAGAAACCAAGGAGTTGGAGTTTGCTTCTAGTGGGTGCTAGAGAAAATAGAGAGGTTGTGCTCTCAGCAAGTTGTAGTTTGCAAAACAGAGGTTGTAGCCTCACATTGAGTTGGTGATCAATTATAGATGATGTACAGAACTTAAAAGACTGCCTATCATTTCGAAGAAGAAGAGGTTTTCTCCCTTTATCGGTTTCCTCGTGAAAATATGTCTCTGTGTATATCTTTTGTGTGACTGATGCTCATTAGTTTATTGTCCATATGCTATATAATGTTGATGATCACTTGAAGAAAGAATAAAAATGTATTAATAGACTTAAAATTGTTTAAGCACAATAACAACTGATTCACCCCCCCCTCTCAGTTGTCTTAGTAATTTCAACAATTGGTATCAGAGCGGGTTCCTTTTATTCAAAGGTAGATCTGTAAGCTTAAACATGACAAGTCATGAAGGGACTTCATCCACTAAGCCTCCTCTGTTTGATGGAACAAATTTTGCCTTCTGGAAGATTAGAATGAGAACATACTTAATGGCCTTGGGTGTTGATGTTTGGGATGTAGTATAGATTGGATATACAAAGGATGTTGTGCTAGCCTCCAAGGACGATAAGTTAGAGTTTAGTTTTAATGCTAAGGGAATGAATTCTATCTTGAATGGACTTGCGGAAGCTGAGTTTGTAAAGGTGATGCATCTTGAAACTGCCAAAGCAGTCTGGGGTAAACCTATTAGTATTTATGAAGGAAATGAGAAAGTAAAAGATGCCAAACTTCAAACATACAGATTGAAATTTGAACAACTAAAGATGAATGAAGATGAAACAATTAGCAAGTATTTTTTAAGAGTTGAAGAACTTGTAAATGCCATGAAGGGTCTTGGTGAGAAGGTTGAAGAACCATTTTTAGTTCAAAATATTTTAAGATCGCTGCTTGATAAATCTAATTCAAAATTCTCTGCAATAGAAGAACTTAGTGACCTTAAAACTCTGTCCATTGATCAACTCCTAGGAACTCTAACTGCATATGAAATGAGAATTAACAAAGATAAATCCAGTACTAGAGAAGCATATTTTAAAGCAGACAAGAATACTGATTCAGAATTAGATGATATGGAGGCAAAATTTGTGAGAAGGTTAAAGAAAGGATCAGGAAAATATCACGGGAAGTTGCCCTTCAAATGATTTAATTGTGGTAAGATAGGTCATTTTTCATATAAGTGTCCCCATCAGAAAAAGGACTAGAACTTTGATAATTAAAAGAAGTACAAATACAAGAAATATAATAAGAAGAAAAGTTTGGTTGCAAATAATGACAATTCCTCAGAAGTCACCGATAGTGACTCTTCTTGTGAAGATAAGGCAAATGACTTCATGCTTATGGCCAAAGAAGATTATGATAATAAAATCATAGGTAGTGATGATAATGATGAAGAAGCTGTGGTTGATATGGAAGGAGAACTGATCAGTGCACTGGAAGAAATTGACAGACTCAGAATTAAGAGCAGAAAGCAAAAACAATTGTTGATACAGTATGAAAAAGACAGTAAACAGCCTAATGAAGACTTTTCCCTACTGAAAGTGAAATTAGAAGAGGGAAAGAAAATAGAAGACATACTAAAACAATAGTTGTCAAAGAAGAAATCCAGTTGTGAAGCCTTAGAAGAAGAGATAGTAAAAACCAAAAAAGAAATGGAGAAGTTTAAGGGATTGTATCACCAAAATCTACCAAGTATTAAAGCCTCAGAAGGATTAACCTCCATTCTAAATCAACAAATAAATCCAAAGTTGAAAGATGGATTGGGATATGAAAAGGGATCAATTAGTGATCATCCAAGTAATACAAAACCCATCAAGTTTGTCAAATCCTCAAACATTGACAAGAGTCACTCTGCAGAAACAAAGAAAGAAAATCAGCCACCAAGAAGGAATGAAAGAAAAAGTACCATAACCGAATTTGTAGATCAGAAAGATTATCGGCATGAAAGAAATCGACCTCCTCAAAGAAGACTGATTTTTTCAAGGTACAAAGGTTTTTTCTATGGATATTGTCTTTTCTGCTCTAATTTTGGTCACAAAGCTATAAATTGTTCTTCAAGATTTAGATATGAACAATCAAGATATTCAACGAATAACTATCTTCCACAACAAAGATTGAGACAGCCAAGCAACAAACAATCATGGACCATAAATCATGTGATGACTGGGAGAAGGACACGGGTGAAACACAACAACAGTTATGAGCATAACAATCATTATGATCTATTATTCAGTGAACCAGAATGTTACAACTGTCATAATTATGGACATAAAGCTATAGACTGTCGCTTAAGGAATTACAATCCAAGCTTGATCCCCACTGCTGAAAATGTCAAGATTTGGAAGAAGAAAGTAGATGACATGTGTGGACTAGTATTATCAGCCCAAAAACAAAAGAATCCCTGGTATATTGATAGTGGAATTTCCAAACATATGACTGGAGACAAAAGTAAGTTTCTAACTTTAAGTGAAAACAAATCACGGAATGTAACTTTTGGAAATGATGCACTAGGAAAAATAAAGGGTAAAGGAATGGTAAGCCCAAGCAATGGAAAAGGAAAAGCTCAAGATGTGTTGTTTGTAGATGGTCTGAAACATAATCTACTAAGTTTCAGTCAAGTTTATGACAAAGGATGTGAAGCTGTTTTTACTTCTAAAGACTGTAAAATAAAGGCTTTGAGTTCAGGACAACTGATTGCAAAAGAGGTAAGAACAAAAAATAATGTCTATGTGTTAAAAGAAGAAAAAGAAGAATGTCACTTAAGCAACTATGATGAAAGTTGGTTGTGGCATAGGAAACTTGGACACCTAAATTTTGATCATATAATCAAGCTCAGAAACAATGGGGTAGTAAAGGATCTTCCAAAGATATCAAAGCCATACGACTCTGTTTGTAAACCCTACCAGATAGGAAAGCTTACTGGCACTCAGTTCAAATCTAAAATCTTTCCCTCAAAAGAAAAACCTCTCCAGTTAGTACATATGGATTTATGTGGACCATCAAGAAAAGAAGGTACAGGAAAAGAAAACTATTTTATGTTGATTATTGATGATTATTCTAGACTAACATGGGTTTCCTTTTTAAAGGAAAAATCTGAAGNATTTGAAAAATTCAAAGTGTTTAAGGCTCTGACTGAGAATCAAACAGGAAAAAGATTAAAGGCAGTAAGGTCTGATAGAGGAGGAGAGTTTAGTTCATGGAACTTCAAAGAGTTCTGTGATAAACATGGGATCAAAAGAGAGTACACAATTCCAGGGACTCCACATCAAAATGGAGTTGTTGAGAGGTAGAATAGATCAGTACAGCAAATGGAAAGATCAATGATGAGTGAAAGGAACATACCTCAGACTTATTGGGTGGAAGCAATTCATACAACTGTTCATATCCTTAACAAAGCTCATCTCAGGCCACACAGTGACAAGACTCCTTATGAACAATGGTTTGGAAGACCTGCTTCAATCAAGCATTTTAAAGTTTTTGGGAGCAAATGTTATATCAAGAACAAATATGAAAATATTGGCAAATATGATGACTAGGATGATGAAGGTATCTTTTTGGGTTATGCTACAAATAGTAAAGGGTACAGATGCTACAATAAGAGACTGCACAAACTAGTTGATTGTATAGACATAAAAGTTGATGAAGAAATCCCAGTCAGAAATGTAAGCAGTGTTGAAC